>OY748293.1:11487114-11641260 GCA_963556515.1 Nudaria mundana
ATTAAAACTAAAATAAACAATAAAAAAAAATTATAGTATGATAATAAATAGAGAATATACATTAAATAAATAAATAAATAGATCATATTGCAAATAAACTGAACAAATAAAAATAAAAATGTGCACAACATGTATCAAATATTATAATATTAAATATAATAATATTAATAAAGAAATAACAGTATACAACTGACCCCGTGCAACCATAGACAATAATACAATACAACATAACAATTGACGAACCGGCTAAATAAGTAAGATGCTGCCTATGTTAAGGAATTTTGTTGTTGTTCCATTAAGTACCAACGTTTCAAATGCAAAACGAACGTCTTTTTTGTTTTTAAGCTCCGAATTGGTGGAGAAAGAGTATTCCAACAGTGTGTGGCAGCATGCTTGAAACAGCCCCGGAATGCCGCAGTCCTGTACCTCGGGATCGACAGAGGTGGCACCGATTTTCGCACACTGTATCGCTCTTTGTCGTGCCTCCAGCTAAGCTTATCATAAAGATAAGTAGGCCCCTTAGAAGTAACAACTCCAAAAAGCAAGCTGGCTAGATGTAATCGCCTCCTGGCTGCCATTTTCAAAACTTTTAAATCATTTAAGTGAGGCGTAACGCGATCTCGTCTTGGAACATTGACACAGAAACGGACACAGGCATTCTGTACTCGCTGAATTAGGTTTTCTGTTCGTTTGAGAATGCAAGGACCATAAACCGTGTCGCAGTAGTTAAATTTTGAGAGTATCAAACTGTCAACCAAGAGCTTGCGGAGTGGTATACTAAGGTACTGTCTAACATTATATAGCACCTTTAATCTGTAAAAGAAACTGCTTACAACTTTGTTTACATTACTCTCAAAACGCAGCTCCGAGTCAACAGTAAGCCCAAGGTTTACTTGACGTTAGCAGCGTCCACTCTTTCTATATTCTTTCCCCCTATAACAATTCTTGGATCTTGTGCCAGTATGGCATTGACCTGGTGTCTCGAGCCTAGTACCATAAACTTAGACTTAGAAGGATTCAGCACCAATGAGTTCTTCTCTGCCCACCTCACTACCTCACTCAGGTCTGCGTTAATTTGGTCGAGGGCAGGTGCGATTTCAGTGGGTTTAAAAGATTTGAAAAGTTGGATGTCGTCAGCGTAAATGTGGAATTGACAATTTTTGAATACATTTGCCACATCTGCACTGTACAGAATGAACAGTAGGTGTAAGCGATTCTTTACACCGGACCAGAGGTGTCTGCTGTACAAGACGTAGATGAGACCCTGCGTCGAATACTGCTCTCACCTCTAGGACGGCTCCGCGAAGTATCTGCTGGACGCTCTTGACGCTATGCAGCGACGGGCTATCCGTATTATAGATTGTCCGGAGGTAACGGGAAGCCTTGAGCCGCTAGCTCAGCGCCGAACAATAGCTTCCTTGGCCGCATTCTACCGTATTTACCACGGCGAGTGTTCTGAAGAGCTCGTCAATCTGATCCCACCCTCTTCCTTCCGATCCCGAACAACGCGTGCCGGGCAGAGATGCAACTCCCACACAGTGGATAGCATGTTCGCGAGAACCGAACGTTTTAAACGTTCGTTTCTCTGCCGAACGATAGTGGCCTGTGCACGTGTTTCCTCCCACATATAACCCTGGGTTCTTTAAGCGGAGCGTGAAGAGGTACATCAGTAGGTCGTCAAGTTGAGGGCCACTATCTACAGTATTGTGTGCTGTGAGAGTGGTCCACAATCGCTAGACGTCATCATGACTTACCACCAGGCGGGCGGCGTCAATTTGGCGAAGAAAATATAAAAGAAAAGAAAAAAAGGACCGTAGGAGACCAAATCGTAAGCGACACAGCTGGCCAAAGTTCGCCAAGCGCCACTGGAAATTCCTTATATGCTCAAAGGAGGCGCTCGGCAATGGACGTGGAAGCGGACGCGGCCTTGGACTGCGGAAATTAAAAAACAAAAAGTGGTCACATGTTTTATTCGTTCTCTACTAAACCAAATCACGGGTTTACTTCCTAAGAAGTCTGTCGGTGACAAGGAAAAGTACGGTTATTTTTAAAAAAAAAAAGGTATGGATACCCTTGTGATCGCGAGGTTTAGTGTTCTACTCGTGCATATCCAGGTCTTACCACTAGTATATAGATAAGCAATGTCCATATTCTGAATAATCGATATTGACATACATTCATACCATACCTATAATCACGCCTATCTTGTCTCACTGAAATATTAGGCATATTATACGCCAACTTATCGCTAGTATGTAACTTTGGTGATCCCACATGAACATATTGCTATTGGAAACTTCTTAAGAAAACGGTACTTAGGTACACGCTTTTATAAATTTAAAAAGGTTTGCTGCGTTCCAAGTAACTACGAGTTCATTTGTTCATCTGTATAGAATAGTTAGTGAGTGCATCATCAAAGTCCAGTAACGCTATTGACAGCTCCAGACGCTAACAATATTGGCTACGTGTAGACACAACACAGACCCACATCACTCCGAGTATTGAGATGTAGTTAAGACTTATTCTTATTCATTTCTCGTACTTAATTGTGTTTTGTGATCACAGTCACAAGTAAGTTATTTACTTACTGTCATAAGTAGGTAAAGATGTCCTTATCAACTTATCACACAGGTCTTTACTGAAGAGACTAAGGTTCATGATGTTATCCCTAACAATATGGTAAAAAAATCGAGTGTTTCCTATTTCATACCAATAAAGTTCGGACCATTGGTATGAATCGCGGTGGACGTTTTTTGAAGTGGGTATTTCACCCCATGGGGTGAAAGACTCAGTCTTTTTTTGGACTTCCGCATTCGAACCACTGGTATGAATGCGGTATTACTGTTTTTGGGTTCCGGATTCGAACCAGTGTTATTCTACCACTATTGAACAGTCATACACGAAAGTGTTATTACACCAATTCAATTTTTATTTACTTAGATGTAAGCTACAGCTTAATAGTAGGCCACCGTGCTGTTATCGCTATCGCTATGGGGATTCAAATATGTATTTTGCTTCGATGTAATATTAAAATAATAATTGTGTGGGTACTATATATTAGGTAATACATAATTATATAAATAATGTAATAAACTCAACTCCATCCATTCTGACATTAACCTTAAACCGATCCAAAACGCTCAGGTAAATTCTGGTTTGTTTCATAAAATAAGCCAATAAGCGAATAGCTTGTCTTTTTACGTGCTTGCTAGTGTGATTGGTAGACGATTACAATGACGTCATCATTTATATGCAGTTGGTTTTAGTTCCAAGACAAGAGTTGTGCGCGTGAATTGTGTTTTTTTTGGTAAGTAGATTTTAATATTTTATTTTGATTTTAATTTTTATTAGTTTCTTTAAGATATTATGTCCATTACATACTTTTTTTTAATAAATTTTAAATATATATAATATATAGAAATATACATACATACATACATATGGTCACGCCTCTTTCCCATAGGGGTAGTCAGAGACTATGGAATTCCACTTGCTACGATCCTGGCATACTTCTTTCGCTTATTCCACTTTCATAACTATCTTCATGCACGCTCTCCGGTTCTGGGTACTCTTGACCTGGCCTTTGGTCAAAACATCTCCGATTTGGTCGAAGTACGTGCGCCTAGGTCGACCCTTACCTGCCTGTCTATTTACGCCCGCCTTATGTATCTGTTTCGTCAATCTTCTTTCATCCATCCTTTCTAAGTGCCCGAACCATCTAAGCATCCCTTTTTCTATATTACTCACTACATCTTCTGATACACCGCAAAGTTCTCGTATCACGCTGTTCCTCACTTTCTCAGCCAATGTCACCCCACTCATACTTCTCAAACTTTCATTCATTTCCAGTGCATTTATTTTACTTTCATGCTTCTTCTGCCAAAACCAACATTCACTTCCATACATAAGTGTAGGGACCAGCACTCCTCTATGAACAGCCAGCCTAGCCCTCCGAGAAATCTTCTGACTGTTCATAAAGTTATGCAGAGCCCCATTCACTTGATTTCCTGCCATAACTCTTCTTTCAATGTCGTCGTCACATCTTCCATCCCTTGTAAAATTGGACCCTATATATATATATAGAAATATGTACATATTATACATATAAAATAACCAAAGTCCGATACAAATGAAGCTAATAAAAGCGTAGTAAAAAAAACTGAACGGCTCTTAGTAAAATAAAATAAAATAAAATAAAATAAAATAACGTTTATTATCTTTGAAATTTTCAGAAAATTATTTAGATTCGTCAGAAGTTGGTGTGACTCTACCGAGGGTTCCAAAATGCAACGAGACTGAGAAGAGCCCTCAAGAAACTCAGCTCGGCTTTTTTCAAAATATTTCATCTTAAATCTAATACAGAGTTATTTAGAAAGGAGCAATTCGTTACGTTGTTACAACCAGGCCGCCTTGTCATCTAAGAAATCATTAATACTATAATAAGCTTTATGGCACAATTTACTTTTTATTAGTTTTTTAAATTTATTGACAGATAAATTTGCTATTTCGGTTGGCAATGTATTGTACATTCGAATAAAGTTCCCCGCAAAAGAATTACTCACTTTATGAAGCCTAAATTTAGGAACAGCCAGTTTATCCTTATTTCTTAAGTTTAGATTATGATTATCACTATTTTTCACAAATTTACTTTTGTTCTTGTGGGTATACAATAAAATTTCATAAATATACTGTGCATACACTGTAAGGATGTTAATATGCTTAAACTTATCTCTTAATGACTCCCGAGACCCCATTCCATAGATAGTCCGGATAGCCCTCTTCTGCAACACAAAGATGCATTCAATATCGGCAGCGATACCCCACAGTAGTATGCCATATGTCATGATACTGTGGAAGTAGCTGAAATAGACAAGACGCGCCGTTTTAATGTCTGTAAGTTGTCGGATCTTTTTGACAGCATAGGCTGCTGAACTAAGCCTGGCCGAAATTTTCCCGATATGAGGCCCCCATTGCAATTTGGAGTCTAACGTTATGCCCAGAAAGACAGTGTCATCGACCAATTCTATTATATCATCCCTAACCTTAACACTGGTTTTAACAAGTCTTACATTAGGTAAGGTGAATCTTACACATTTAGTTTTATTTTCATTTAATAATAAATTATTAGCACAAAACCAGTGGACTATCCTAGAGAGGGCAATGTTTACATCGTCAAGTTCGCGCTGTCCACGTTTAACTTTAAATATTAAAGAAGTGTCATCAGCAAACAAAACTACCTCGTGGTCGTCTCTTATGAGGTGAGGGAGATCATTAATATATACTAGAAAAAGAAAAGGTCTCAAAATTGAACCCTGCGGTACCCCCATTGCTACAGGAGAACCAGGTGACTGTTTACCATTGATCACTACTTTCTGGACCCTATCACTTAAGTAAGAATTGACGAAATTCAAGGCCGTCCCCCGGATTCCGTAATGATCAAGTTTCTTAATTAAGGTCTGGTGCTGAACGCAATCGAAGGCCTTAGATAAGTCACAGAATACACCATAAGCATCATATGAATCATCCCAAGCCCTGTATATACACTCTAATAATTTAATACCGGCATCAGTGGTGGACCGACCACGAGTGAAACCGAATTGTTTTGTATGTAATAGTTTATTAACGTTAAAGTGATTTTGCATTTGATTAAGCATAATTTTTTCCAAAATTTTACTAAATGTAGGTAGTACAGAAATGGGACGGAAATTGGACGGATCTGAAGTACTACCCGATTTAAACAGGGGAATTAATTTACTAGATTTCATTAAATCAGGGAACACACCACTATCAACACAATTATTAAATATTATTACTAGTTCAGGAGCAACCATTTCAATAAAAGAATTTACTAAATACACAGAGATGCCCCAGAGGTCAGCTGTTTTCTTGATATTTAAAGATTTAAAAGTTTTTAAGATAGTGTTTATGTTAACTTTACTGAATTTAAATATAACGTTACAACAAGGAACGTTTGCTTTTAACAAAGATTCTGCAATGGGGGTTGAAGAGCCTAGGGTTTTTGTCAAATCTACAGGAATTCGGGAGAAAAAAATTTCAAATTCGTTAGCGACCTCGAAGTCTGATGTAGTTATTTTACCATTTATATTAAGTTTAAAATGATTATCATTTAATTTTTGTTGACCTCTTTCCGCGTTTATAATTTTCCAAGTAGATTTAACTTTGTCTGCACTATTGAGAATTTTATCACTTATATATTTTGATTTAGCTGCTAAACATTCTGCTTTAAACTTTTTTGAATAAGTTTTAACATAATCTAGAAATTCAACTGATCTATTAAGCTGTCTTTCTGAGTATAGTTCATAAAGTTTTTGTCTACTTTTGTGTATACCCTCAGTGGCCCATTCACTGAAAGTAGGACTATCACTAATCATGACCTCCTTAGACTTGAATATGGAGTTGAACTCGTTGTAAAAAGAATCAAAAAATAATTTATACATTACATTTGGATCTAAGCCAGTGTCTAAGAATGGAATTTTATTGCAAAGTCCAACCCTCATACGTTCCAAGCGGTCACCAGTTATTGGTCTACATAATATTTTACGTTTTATAACTTTTTCTTTAGTGATTTTAAAAGATGCTATTTGCCCACAATGGTCTGAATCTAGCTTTTTTATAATACTTTTACTTTCTGGCAACATATCGCTGTATATATTATCCAGGCAAGTGGCTATTGTATTACAATATCTAGTAGGCTCCAAAAATAAGTTTGTAAGATTGTGTGATTTAAATAAATTTAAAATATTATAACTCATAGGCGTATTAACAAGTAAATCGACATTAAAATCACCACATACTATTAGGTACTTATTAGTTTTTCCAAGTTTACATAGAACTTTGTCAATAAGTTCCTCAAATTCGCAAAAGGGTGAGGTTCCAGGTTTATACACGCATACTACTATGAATTGCTCCATTTCCACGCACGACAGTTCGACTTTACACTCTAGAGAAAGAGACACAATATCTTTCCGTTCTTTATTGGACAACAATGTAATTCAATCATCAAATATATTAAACTACACTGTTTTCGAATTTAACTCAGATCCCTTCAGTTGTTTTCGCGTGGCAGAGTAAGAAAGATCCATCAAATTTCTATCCATACAAACTTTAAACTTTATAACATTAGTATAATAATAGATTAATAATTATTAAATTTAAGACTAAAATTGTATTACAAGATTTCTGCCTTTAAAATGTCCGAAGAACCGTCTACTTCACGTTGTCCGTCTACTACTACTACTACACAGAATTTGAAATAACTAAGAGATTTCGACGTATGTCAAGGTGGATACAATTATACTTGGAAACGTAACAATATAGACGGTTCTGAGATATGGAGGGGCTCTAAAAAGGCTCTTACAAGTGTTATACAATACTAAAGGTGCATTTGTCCCCATTCGAAATACTTAGTAACATAGTTAACAAAAAGCCTAATCTGTGATCATTATTTTTAATTTACATTTAATTTAAGTGACTAAGACTGATCTGGGATATACAAATGATTTAGTTATTTTTTTAGTTTGTTATAAGGATAATCAATCTCAATCTATGATTTTTATTAGCTGTTGAGTTAGACTAATCTGTAATCTATAAATCATTTAGTTATTTTTTTAAGAGTATTATTAAACCTTAGTCTTTGATTTTATTTACAGTTAAGATGTACTCAATCTCTGATTTTTCATTAGCTGTAAGTGAATTTGTTAGTTTAATATTGATATTTTATTTTAAATATTTTATATTTACCTATATTTACACTTTAATACATTATAATATCATTAAAATCGTTAAAAAGAGAAACTTACACATAAACTTACATTTTTAAAACTCATAGTTTCATTAAACCTTTTCTTCCCGACAGTATTTCCAAAGTATATAAAATAATAAAATAGTAAAAATGGTCTGAATCTGGAACTCAAAACCAGTACTTCCGCATTCATACCAGTGGTTCGAATGCGGAAGTCCGGAAGTATGAAACAAGAAACACTCAAAAATCAAATAGGTATTCCGACGATTTCAGTGGGTATTTACCCGCTGGGCGCCACTAGAAATAAACTCTGCTAGTAACCAGAGACGCCCGGCAACGGACTTTAGAGCGGCCGCGGAATTAAAAAAAAAAAGGTGGGTATTTACCTACTCACGCAGACCTATCTTCAGATATTATAACTGTTTTCAATTAAGAATATTATTTTGAACGTAAACAAAATACTTAGTCCATTTGCGCGAATCGTTATTTCGCGTCCTAATACATAAGTAATCTAGGTATATTTCATTGGGTTCTTTCATCAAGTCACCGTGAAATTGCATGGTAGATGTCGTCGTCTCTACAAAATAATGAAAAAAAATACTCATCGGAAATGCGAATAATGAGTTCTTCTGATAGAATGAGATTGGATGCTTTTGTTGACAATTTCAAAAAGCTTTATTATAATTTTAAAGCGATTTACCTGTCCGGGTATAATTTGCGGTCCGTTGTGGTTTTAATGATGTACGATTACCTACTCGTAAAGCTTCTTCTTCTTTTTTTAAAAACATGGCTCCATCAATGTTCATCGATGATTTCACAAATGTCAAGGTAATGCTTGATTTTTCCCGCACAGAAGAACTAGTTACTCTACGCTAGTAGACGCGGTGCGAGACAAAGAAACGTTGTTCGGTATTGCAATTGAGCGTTTGGGCCTCGATTTTTGCCCAGCACCAGAGGTAACTTAAAAGGCTACCAGCCACGCGCTCCGCAAAAATCCAAGTTCACTTGTAAACCTGGTTAGCGTCAAACAACATGGCGTTAAAATTGGGGGCAGTTTGAAAATAGAATGTGTAATATCCGCTTCATCTGTCAAGTTATATCATTGTACCTAGATATTGATATATATGAAGCAGTATACTAGAGTACCTACAACTGTAAGTACTATTCCCTATACTGTGCTGCTACATACATAATACTATATCTATATATATATATATATATATATATATATATATATATATATATATATGTATGTATATCATAGTTACATCTACATACAAATATCAGAAGTAGTACCTTCCTACCTATCTACTGTACCCAGACCGTTTCGAAATTTTGTGAACTATTACTTATTTCAGCAAAATAAAGGGACTGGCATTACTTGATTAAATTGAAACCTACCCTTCTCAAAAGGGCATCGTTTGAAGACAAGAAAAAGTCAATCCAATGGGACTAAGCTTAGAAACGTCCATGAAACATCTTTTGTGGCAGTTTTAGTCAAAGCGACCAATGTCAAAACAAAAAAAATATTAATTTGTATATAATAAATTTATTGACATTGGAATCTTGACGACAAGATCACACCCTTTCTCTGTAGAGTTCGGCAGGGAGATATCATACGTCCACATTAGACAGTTAAGTTTCTGGTTCTACGTAATAGGGGGTAAGCTTATACCGCTTACCGGTAACTGTCATATTGCCAGAGCCTCATCTGTTGATCAGCCGGTGCACCACTTACGGGCGATGTTGGATTGACTACACACTTATGGAATTTCTTCTATGACAAAGTGATCCCTTCACACCTCGTAACGCCTTTAAGAAGGCGTTTGATTTTGCTAGGAAATCGGAATGAAAACTTTTACAAGGTCGGTAAAAGGTAAGGTAACGAAAAAAAGTTTATAAAAAATCAAACCGACGGCGACGTGTGAAGGGTTAAAACGAATAACAAAAAAATAGAATTATATTCAAGGATGTTGTTAGTCCATCACACGTTAACCTTTGAACAGATTTAGATGATATTTATCCCATAGAAAGACCAATTCATAGAAAGACCAATGTGTTCCCGTAGTAATTGGGAACGGTAAAACAACACCAAAAATATCCATTAGGTAAGTAAGTGTCTCATCCTTCGTTACTGTCACAGGTTATTTAAAAAATATTTTCATGAAACCAAATAAATAGTTAACGTTTTTTATAGTACCATAAAAAACGTCTTTTATTTCTAACTAGGCGACGCACGTGGTCCGCCTACACATACAAATTATATACACAAAAACCTTCCTTGACACTATCTATTGGTGAAAACCGCATAAAAATCCGTTGTGTAGTTTTAAAGATCTAAGCATACATAGGGAACGGGCGACTTTGTTTTATACTAGTGCCATCTATCGGAAGTAAGTATCCACTTCAAATATTTGAGAGAGCTTGGTACACATTAAGTTACAACTTCACCACAACCCCGTTTATACCGGACTCTTTTCAACTCAAAGATGTTTCTTGCATCGTTCGCTAGATGACACTGCTGACTGGTTGTACTCAACTTCACATTGTCTGTCGTTGATTTCACAAAACGAAAAAACATCATAGAACAATTAGACTCGCGGACGAAGGGTTTCGTATATCTACGGTAATTGGATTCCCGTTTTACCCTTTTTTGGTACGGAACCCTAAAAAAGAAAACTTAATAAAATAAAAAGTGCTAAAATAATATCCGCCGTTTTGCCTCATCATCGTTGGGTTAAAATAAACTTCAATTCAATTAAAATTGAAATTGCAAGTTGGCATATCTGAGGATCAGCGAAATCCTTTATTAATGCTATATTTTTGAGGTTCTTCACCTCTTCAAGGCTAAGTTTACAAGTCCTCTCCTCTGGAAGCCCACTGGCCAGGCTACTGGCCAGTTGTTGATCCCACGTAATAATAGTCAAACCATTAAAAGCCGTATTAAGATCTCAGTAGTAGGTAATTAGAACCATGATTGTCGCCATCATCGTCATATAGGTAGGTACGTTCGTAAATACACATTCCATTGTCGCCAATCATGGGCGATTGCGGACACAAACATAATTAATTGTTGTGACCGCATGTCATGGCCGATTGTGTAGAATTAGAAGATCCAGGTTTAATGCCGCTTGTAGATTCATACGTGATAAAGAGATCGATCTGACAACTTCTATTGCCATTTTCATCCTTATTATATTAACTGTATAAATATTTAAAAAAACATTGTACTGTACTGTCACTGTGTACTGTTCATGTAAATATTTGTGCCCCTTTAGTACAGTTACAACAAGCAACTTAAGTGTTGAAGGTTAGAGAAAATACGGAAGAAAAATATTATAAATTATAAAAATAAGTATTTGACAATTACATTATGAAGTCGTGATGTGCCGTAGAAAGAATGTAAGTAAGTACAAACACAAAACCATTTTACTTATGTATGATGGTCATTCGCATTCGTGTTGATGTCCTTCAAGGAATTTCTCGGTGCATCTTGACTCGTGTAATTTACTTTCTTGCAGAACTTGCTTATGTTTTGTTATAAAAATACCATCACTGACCGTGTAGGTACGGATGCTGTTATTACTTTAAGAACTTACTCGTCCCCGCGATTCAGCGCGCATCAATTGCGAATCATAGCTTATACTATAAGAACTAGCAATAATACAAGATTTTATATGATGATAACTTATGAGTTTCTTTAGAGTTGAAGAAGTAGTATAAAGTAACTGTAAAGTTAAATGATGGTATCTTTGGAATGTAGATGCATTTTGCCGGTGAGATAGTGAACTCGCTTTGACATTAGGCTGTGCACCAATAGTATAATAATAAACGTTTAACAACATATACCTATAGAAGGCAAACTCGACACAAAACATTATGCCAACTTGTATGGCCAGGCTGGTATATGTAGGCTGAACTCTCTCTCATTGGGGAAGGGCAATGCCCAGAAGTGGGCGTCAAATTGGCTGAGATGATGATGCTACCTTACATTACTTCATGCCTGAACTAAACCTTAAACTGAAGGAGGGGCTGCCGCAGCCAGGCTGCCTAGTGCGCGGGGGCCCTAATAGGCAACATCCAGCCAGACCAGTCTAATGATTGGTTACAATTTCTTATGATATTAAGACCTCTCCGAGCCTTGCAGAGCACGTTAAGGAAGTAAGTACAAAACTTAAATATCGTCCATGGGTTGTGGATGTCAAATGGCAGTCGCTTCACAGAAAATACCAAAGTTCAGCCCCATCGCATTTAGACTGGAAAGCCGACCATCGAGACCACACGCTACGACCAATAGGCATAATGCAACAACAAATAATATCACAAAAACGGTAAAAAATATAAAGACTCCCTACCGAGCACCAAGAGAGGGTCGTTGACGGACGACATTATAGGTAAACGTGTAAACTAACGCTAGTTAAATAAATGAACACAAACATTAATACCATCGATCTGTTGGCAGGTACTTATAATTATTCAAATCAGACATTTCCTACAGTCATATGTAGTGCTATGCAAAAAAATGTACACAAAGACTGATCTGCTTAAAGACTACAGAATACTTACTTGTATATTTGCCCTAATAGGTATCATTAGACGTCAAACCACATTTGCAAACATCCTCCATGTACGTACAATGCCCTGTAACGGAATATCTAAGTACATAAATACTCTCAACGTTTCTATGATTATACAAACGTATTCACTCTACTTTGTTAGCACTTAACGGCATTATGTCACCTGTCAATATTGTGAGGACATTCCTTTCTTGCTTTACTATATATTCAACAAACAAAGGTCCATATTACAATAATGCCAGTTTTTCCGAAGGGGAGGCAGATGTACGTAAATTATTCACCCACTTCCAATATGGTTAAACCGTAATTATTATTAATATCATATTAGCAATAATCTGTATTAATAAACTAACTGCCCATGAGAACATAATTTTGGTCGTTAAGTTTCTTAAATTTTCTAATACTCCTGGCGAAAACAACAAAAAAATAAGTGAAATCAATACAGCAAGGTAGGCGAGATACTTTTTTTTCACAAATAGGGATTAATTTTTATATAATTATCAAAATTAACTTTTCGCCAGGGTATCTATTGTAAGCTGGCTTCAAACGGTCTATAGTGACCTTCTGTGTCTTGCTATGCACGTCAATATTATAGGTCTTCTCGTCGCGCCTAACTACTCTATATAGTCCAGAGTATGGGCTTGGAGTGGTCTTTTTAATGGACCCTGGTGCATGAAGACATGAGTGGCTGTTGCCAAGTTCTTAGGGATGTAAAAGGTTCGACTTGAGCTGGTGTGCCATGAAGTTGGCTGTGGAGTCAGCTTACATGGCTAGATCAATTATAAGGAGGTGTGGCGTATGAGCAGCTGGAAACTGGTAGAAGCTTGTCGAAGGGACTAGAACCGCCTTCTCGAATGATAAAGACGTTTCGTAATGACGTCCGAGCTGCTGCGTTTAGTACACGCCACACTATCTTTGTTGGTCCCACGTGATAGGTGACGAACCTATTGTCGCTAACCGGTCACTTTTATTTTTGCCAGAACCTCGTCCGTTGATCAGCAGGTGCACCACTAGCAGTTGAGTTTGGCTTGGAAGTCTAAATTCTTAAAATTAAAAAAAAAAACCATAAATACAATTAGGTAAGTATTAATTATTAGTTCTTATTTCAAAATATGAATATTTTAAAATAATAAATATAGGTACTTAACTATGTGCTATTAAATAAATTTTAATACATACGTCAATTTCATGACAATTCCTGGTTTACAAGGTCCCAGACAAATTTTATTAAAGATTCCCACACTAGTAGTGTGCAAAACAAAAAATCATATTTCCTTAATTCAAACTTAACATTAAGATGTGCTTTGTGAATCCAAACTACATTATGACAAACGGTTGTATTAAAATTATTACATAAAACGTACAGATATATTTTAATACCCCAAAAATTTTGGTTTCGGACTATTCACTTATTTAGTAATCCTGAGTTGCTTTTTAGGGTTCCGTACCCAAAGGGTAAAACGAGACTTCGTTGTCCGTCCGTCCGTCCGTCCGTATCTCAGGAACCGTAGTTAGAAAGTGGAAATTTTCACAGATAATGTATTTCTGTTGCTTCCATAACAACGAATACTAAATAGCAAAACCCTTTACGGAACCCTTTTTGCGCGAGTTCGACTCGCACTTGGTCGCTTTTTTAATTAGGTATCTACATATTTGTAATGTACCAACAATTGTACTTTTACAATTTTCATATTAGATGTTTAAGACACATAACATATTTTTTTATCACTATAATTTTTGACCTTTTTTATAGAATAGAGTGTAAAAAGGAGATTCTAGGAGATTCTAACTAGGTCGCCGCAGTCGCGAAACGTACCGTTACACTGCAGCATATATTTGAGCGAAGCTAGTTTTGATTCAAAGCGATATAACTCTGTCAAAGTTTTTTGTCATTACGCTATGGGAATTTTTACCATCAATTAAATTATTTTAATTTGATCGAGATTCAAAATTGTGGCTTTGTAAGAACCTGGGTAATTCTGTAAGCTTTTGATGAGTGCAAGAAAATCCGAAATCGGCCGAGTATTCGCCGAGAAACAATTTAACACAATTTAACATAAATCGTAATTTGAGTCACCCGTTGAGTGTAATAATAACTATAGAAAAGAAGGTTTGGTTCAAATATCGCGTTGAATAAAATATACGTCAAAAATTGACACAACAACCTTCGAGGTTTAAGCGAGTGGATATTATGCATGCAGACTGTATTATTATAATGTTTTGGTCAATGAATAAAAAAAAGAAAAACTTCAAACTACCGAAATGGTACCAAAAAGTTGTCGGAATGGGACCAAATTGAAATGGGACCATTCGGAAGTAATAGCTGCTAAATAAAAAAATATCAATTCACCCAGTCCGAAAATATAAGGTAACAAACATTTAAAAAAAAATCATACAGTCGAATTGAGAACCTCCTCCTTTTTTGGAAGTCGGTTGAAATCCTATCTATATATAGAAATGGGGAATGTCCCCCTTAGCTCTCGAGAACTGCTTATGCTCCAATGATGGTTGTCCCCTCTATGGATAGCCCTCGATCTGGAGGCAAGCCAAAAAATCGAAAATTTGACTTAGCCCTAAGGGGTCAAAAGTTATAGGCCAAAACCAATGGCGTGGTGCGGCGCGAAGCACCGTACTACTTAGTTTATTATAGATTGTTATTAACTTCTTGTGCTTCTTGTTTGAAAGTAGTTCAGATTCCGTCCCACATTTCACTATCAGAAAAAACTTAATCCTCATAAAATACCGTAAGCGAATCGATGCGAATTGACCTAACAGGTTTCATGCAATTCGATATTGGTGTGTATAGGTAGGTACATGAAACTGATTGACACACTGAGGTCAAAATGTTGTAGTCAGGCTTATAGGACATTATTTTCTTCTTTGATACTCGTATGTTTGAAATACCTTTGATATTCTTAATTTGTATAGGTATAGTTCGCGAAGCCTGAGCTGAGCCTACCTACTTGTTCCCAGCTTATGCTTGTGGCGTATATCACAGAATACGGTAATAGCCTAAATGCAAGATACTCTAGCAAAGTAATAATGAATAAAAGTTCGTGGCATGCAGAAATAGGCAAGCTAGATGTAGTCATTTTATTGTACCTCGTCTGTCGTGCCGAGAAAAAGGCGTGGCTCCATGTAGCCGTGGCTTCATGGCCCCAAAATAAATTGACGTCCCATCCGTTGCTTACGTACCAACATAAAAAGCGTATTTCATAATCAACCCGAAATTGTTTTACTGTTATGTACAAACATACAAATTTACGGGATATTTTTAAATGCACATCACAGAACTTATCGCCCTATTTATTTGTATCAGAGATATATTTTTACATTAAATAAATTACATGTTTCACTGCAAATAACTCGAAAAATACGAAAAAAGGTGTTTACCGTACAAAACAAGTGACTGTCGAAACATGGGTGTAATAAACGTCTCTGCCTGTCCCTTCAGGGATATAGACGAGATTCTGAGAATATTTTGCTATCAATATCATTGACCACACACTTTATTTTTGGACAGCTACCAAAATACTCAAACTCAAAAATATTCCTTATAGGTTATAAAATTACAAAGCGATGGTAAGTAAAATGTTTTAAGAAAAAACTTTTTAAAATTTATAATAGCATTAATTTTTCGCAGAATTAAAAAGACAACAAAACGTCGATATTGTTTCGCCTCTAAACGAGGCATTATCAAGACTGTCTCAGAGAGAACAGCAAAATTCGTGGTTGGAACGTGTTTGCTTATAAGTAAACGTGTGCAAATTTCATTATCGCGATGTAGGATTCTTTACAATAACTAACGTGGGTAGAAACCTCAGATCATGCTAACTAAGTTCCAAAAATAGGTATTCACCAATACAAGACCTTATCTGTTTGATTTATTTCCTGTCTTTTGATAAGTTGCGTAGAAAAGCCAAATGACACACACAAACCAACAACAATTAATGTGTCTGTCTGTTCGTAAACAAATTAAGTAAGGGAGATGTGTGAAAATCTATTTGTTCGTTGAGTACGCGTCTCTTCTAACTATTTCTAGCCTTTCCCAAACACTTAACTTGAACCCTTTCTCACATAAACGTAAAACTTTAAAAGTGTTACTATTGTTCAAGGAATGACCAGTGTCAAGAAGATGCTTCGCGAAGAGGGATTTCTCAGGACAACCATTGCGGGACGCCGCTCTATGTTCCTTATATCTAATCTCGAAGGACCTGCCAGTTTGTCCCACATACTTCAAACCACATTCATCACAACTCAACAAATAAACACCTGATCTGCGTGAGACCGACACCGAATCCTTGCCATTACATAGCTCCCTCAAGGTGTTCTGAGTTCTAAAAGCAACAAATATCCTACTTTCCCTCATGATCCCGCTTTGTCATGGATTTTCGCCAAGTAACGCCTGTTTCTATCCAATATATAAAATAACACTCATAAACGTCAGCACAAAACAATTTACATTTAATTTTAAAGCCAGATTCGCAACGCAATGGGTGGAGCCACAGATAAAAGAACCTGGCAGTAAAATCTCCCGGCCACTCTTTTCCAATCATCAGTAACTATATTCATAGTATAAAACACAACGTATCCAGCAAGATGCTGCAACTAATATACCACGCGTATGCGTTAATTTAGATAATTTCAATGTGCCTACATAAAAAAATGCCGTCATAAATTGTCACAACAGCCAACTTCAAATAACCGAAATGGGACCAAATAATTGTTGGAATAGGACAACTTTTCCTAAGTTGTCCTATTCCGACAATTATTTGGTCCCATTTATACCTGTAGAAAATTTCCCAACTATACCTGTAGAAAATTTCAACTTTCGTTTCACCCAGTCCAAAGATATGAGGTTACAAACATAAAAAAACATACAGTCGAATTGATAACCTCCTTTTTTGGAAGTCAGTTGAAAACAGAGCAGGATTCATTTCTGACAACCCAATCATTGCAATTTACGTACCCTTTATTGATAAAAAAAAATTAACTTAATTATTTTACAAGTCCTTTACAACAGTCATTATAGCTTCGAGATGTAATCAGTACAAACAACTTTTTACCAAAACACTTATTGGACAGAATTAGCCCAAAGTTGGTTGATATCGGTCATTATGTCAAAGTAGCGGTACAATTCAAGTGCGGACAAGCCTCGTATGGTACGTACCACATATTTGAATTAAACGCGGGCATTCTTCGTTCACAAGTTGCAGTGACAGGACGTGGTGAACATAAAAAGGTTTATTATTTAAAATATTATCAAGGGTGAGTGAACATTTCGTAATTTTATTGTTCTTATCACAAATTTATTAATTATTCACTTTTCGTTCTCAATACATTTTTAGTCTAATGTAATGCCTAATTATATTTGAAGTAACTCGATGCTTTAAATGTGTGAATTCATACATAATAAATACGTTGTGCAACTGCATAATAAATTACTTACATTTAATTACATTGTTTAACAACAATTTAATAGATTATTTCAACTCTTAAATTGTGTACCTATGTTTTTTTGTGAATACGCCTATTTAATTGTGCCCAGTGATGAATGTCTGTCTGTTGTCAGGACAAACCTGGAAAAGTTTTTTGGCAACTTGTATACTGTATCATAAGTATAAATTTTTAAAATATATTTAAATTAAATAAAATTAATAACCTATTTACTCATAACTCCTGTGCGTTGTGCAACTCTCATGCACACTCACACACACATATTAAAATGACAGACAGACATGCATCCCGCCTATATCCCCGAAGGGCTAGGCCGAGGAGCATAGTTACCAGTCTCTATAATAAAATACACGTCAAAAATTGACACAGCAACCGACATGGGAACCGAAATGGGACTAAATAATTGTCAGAATGGGACCAAATTGAAATGGGACCACTTGGGAAGTTTCAATTTAAAAAATAATGTCACCCAGTTCAAAGATATGAGGTTACAAACATAAAAATAACATACAGTCGAATTGAGAACCTCCTCCTTTTTTGGAAGTCGGATGAAAAATCCATAACCACCTGTATTGGGCGTTTTCACATTGCACGATAACGACACACGATATCGTGACGATATCGTAAGTAGCAGCATTAACTTTAAGGTAAGAATGTAAAATATCGTGACGTTAAAGCGCCCAATTCTAACCAAAATTCCAATAGCCAGGACAGATACCACTCTCACACCACTCACAGTCCACTAATATGAATTTATCACGAGTCACATACCTACCACTAATATGAATTTTTACCATTAAAATGAAAATTATTATATCATACACTAGCTGATGCCTGCAGCTCCGCCTGTGTGGATTAGTAAATATAATCAATATTGAACCCGTGCGAAGCCGCGAGACAACATTACTGAAACGTGCATTCAAATCTGTTTGTAAGAAGTTTAAAAGATCTAAGTACACCGACAGCAAGACCAACTTTGTCCGAATATTACTGTATGAGACTGTATCTAGACAGCTTAAGGCGCTTCCGAAAGTTATTTGAAGCCCATTAGATGAAGGTCTGGTCGTTGTCGAAATATAGTGATTATACGTTTTAATAAATACAAGGTGCCACCAGTGATCAATATTCGATCATAATTTAACATACCTAGCATGATGGTAACATTAAAAAAAAATAAAACCGTAATAGAAAAAAAATTACAACCAATGACTTTAAGTAATATAAGGTACATGGTAGTCTGAATGATGTTATTTTTATTGATTTAATATATTTTCTGCATAATTAAAGAAAACGTTCCATGCACTACTCCTATATGTAAACTATTCGTGTGCGAATTTTCATACTCCTCCGGCCGCGCAATTTTCGTAACATTTTACCGCAAGTTTTCGCTTCACGTATTAATATAATTATATAGATTATGCAAAATTATCGCCGTATTAGTTGTAATCCTTCTGATTGCTCTAAGGTCTTAATCACAGTAATTATTGCAAACACCTTGTAAACAGTTTCAATAATGAAACTAATTTTAATATGCAATATTTTAAAATTTGTTTCCTCCTGAAAACAGTTTTTATATTGCATAATAACCTACTTTTAATACACACACACATATCACGCCTATATCCCCGAAGGGGTAGGCAGAGGTGCATTACACACCCACAATTTGCCAGTATTTTTAGTCCCACGTAATAGCCCGGGGACGGCAATAGGCTTAATAGGGATTAAGCCTATTGCCGTCCCCGGGCACATTTAAAATGGATTATGTCCAAACTAGCCGAATTAATTTATTTAAAAGTAGCAGCTATATATATTGCAGCTATGTTGTTTTAATGTAGACATTACTCGTAATATACTTTTTCTATTTAATCCCGCGGCCCAAGGCCGCGACCGCGCTATCGTCCGTTGCCGGGCGTCTCTGGTTCACACTCAGGTATTTCCAGTGGCGATGGCGCCCGGAATATTAATATACTTAAATAATTTATATTTGACCTTAACTGTAAAACGTATTTAATAGGAATTTTACAGCTTTTCCCTTATGAATAAATTTATATTTATTCAACATAAATTAATTAAATTATATGAATAAAATATTAATAAGGAATATACGTCTATGGCAGACGACAGTTAAGGGTGTACCGTGCAATGTTCGAGAGACAACGTTTTTAGTGGCCAAACTAATTTCGTTTAAGTAGGCATACTAGTAGGCATACAAGTAGCGTACCTATAATAAGCTTCTATCTTCTCCTTCACCATAAATCATTACGTACATACATAGAATAGCAATAGTTATTATTTATGAAGAATAAGTTAGATATCTACTTATACATATAACTAGGTACAGTAATTTTAAACTAAAAAGTAGTAAATACCTAACTAAAAAGGCGTAAACTAATCATGAACACTAAAATTATATCTAAAATTAAAAGTATGCGTCAAAGATCCTCCGTCTGTATCAACTTCATCATCATCATCATCAGTCGACATCGGTCCACTGCTGGATATAAGCCTATCCAATGACACGCCATCTCCTCCGATCTTGGGTCAATTTCATCCAACCAACGCCCGCTATACGACTAATGTCGTCGCTCCATCGAGCCTCGGGGCGTCCCACGCTACGCTGGCTGATTCGCGGACTCCACTCCAGAACCTGCTTGGTCCAGCGGTTGTCGGTTCAGCGACTGATATGACCGGTCCATTGCCACTTCAGCTTGCATATATGCTAGGCTCGTCGGTGACACCAGTTCTGTCAGTACATGGAGAGTTCATGTAACGTTATGTAGGCCAAGCGCAGGTTTCAAAGCTTTATTTTTTGTAGATACATCGGTTCATCGACTTTACACTGATTCGCGAACCATTAATCTTCAGGCACAGTTATTCCAATTTATATTATAAACCGTGTGTAAATCTGATCAATGACCCTATACTTTAATTACGAGTAGAATAATTTGACATAATGATTACTTTACATAATTAAAGTCGTCAAAATTTATTTTATAAATTGGTGACATCGCCAGACGTGTTGGTGTTGCTCGAAATACCGTTACTCTATGAATTAATAGATGGGACAGTGAAGGACACGTTAATCAAATTCGAAAAACTGGACGACCAACAGTTACATCTGTTTCTACACGTAACGAAATTGTTAGAAGGATAAGACGCAATGGGTTTACTCCAGTCGCAAACTTGGCTACTGACTTTAATATATCGAGGACAACAGTCCGATGTGTTTTGCATAAGGCAGGAATACATCACCGCAAACCAGCCAGAAAGCTTACCCTGACTGCAATACACAAGGAAGAACGATTGAGATTTGCACGAGACTATCAAGACTTCAACTTTGAGAATGTCATATTCAGTGATGAAAAAACTTTTACTTTAGATGAAAGTGGAAGGGTCACTTTGTGGCGAATTAATAACACAAGGTATCTTGACAGGAATATTGTCAATTGTCATGCAAGCGGAAGAATAATCCTTGGGTTTTGGGGCTGGATGTCGTCTGCTGGGCCTGGAGAATTAATAGAAATTGGTGGACAATTGAATGCTCAAGGTTGATACCATCTGTTAAGAATTGTTATCCAGGCACCGATCCATTTAATTTTGTTCACGACACACACTGCAAGATTGACTAGAGCATGGTTTAGAGAGCACAATGATGAAATTGTTGCTTTGCCATTTCCACCTAAATCTCCGGATATAAATCCAATTGAAAACATGTGGGGATTAATGTTGCAAAACTGGGATCCGTCAACTCCTCGCACTGCAACCGCTATAAGTAATTAATGTTGCAAAACTATAAGTACTATAAGTAATCATGTATTCAAATTATGGGAACACCATAGAGGAATGTATATATGTCAGAACATGGTCATATCCATGCGGGAACGTCTTCAGTGTATTATAGATAATGCAGGAGGCCATACCCGTTTCTAAAGACGCCATTAAAAACCTTTACTTTAATTAAGCGGTTTGTTAATTTTTTAAGCTTTCCGGTATGCATGAGGCTATTTCAAATTACCATTTTTTATATCAGTTGTGAAAATAAAGTTTTACGTTAGATAAGTGATATGTTAATTTTAAGCCTATTAGCTAAAATGGTCTAGGTATTTATGAGCTTGTTTTACAATAAAACATTAAAAAACGAACGAAAATTAATTACTGTTTTTTGATTTCCAAATATGTGATTAATTCATTAAGGGCTTATGGTCCCACTGCTTTGTTCTGCTAATTATTGAATAAGGTTCAAGTATCCCACTTTATTTTTGCAGACTATTTTGATACAATTAAATATCAGTCACTTTGAAAACACAATATAGTTATGAATATTGAAAAATGTATGAATCAGTTTATTGTGGCAACACAGCCAGCATTCTGGGAACCTTCCCAGTCGGCAATGACGCGGAGGATTTTTTAAACGATATTTTGCAATGGAAATATTTTTAGTCTATAATTACCTATGTATATATACTGTAAAATAGATGTTTTGAAAACAGTTTTATGATTAATTTGAAACCTTAAAGCAAGTGATTATTATGAAAAGGAAGTAAGTCAGGTTATTGAACAATTTAATAGTGTCAGTACTTTTGAAACTCAGTTTTTGATCAGCTACTATTGACGTTGACCGTGATTGTTTGTTCTCCATAATAAGTACAAAAACAGCTGATCAAAACTGGATGTAAATTGGGACACAGTTTATTAGATAGGTGCTCACCACTGTAGATACTTATAAAATTAATCAAAAATAGAGGTTGCCGTTACTTTTTAGCCCAAATAACTTTTGTCGTCCTACAACTTGACAATGCTGCCAGAATTGTAGGAACATTGCCGAACGACGACAGGCGTAGCGCATTATTGATGAGATTTAATCAAACGACTTCCATAAAAGGAGGAGACTATGTTTCTTTCTTTTCTTTTTTTTGTTTGTTACCTTATCTTCGGACTGGGTTTTTATTTTATTTTTTTAATTGGAAGCTACTAGTTTCCAAGTGGTCCCATTTCAATTTGGTCCCATTCCGACAACTATTTGGTACCATTTCGGCAGTTTGAAGCCGGTTGCTGTGTCTATTTTTGACGTATATTTTTGAGTCTATGGTGGGTGGTAATAGATTTTCTATAGTGCCCGGTAACGGCAATAGACCTGCCCCCTATTACGAGTACATGGGACTAACAAAATGTGGGTGTGTAATGTACCTCTACCTACCCCTTGGGCGTGATTAATGAGGGTCTGTCTAGTTATATAAATGGCATTATTCCATCTAGTATAATTTTCTTTCCACACTATTATGTTAATTATACAAAATAAATAATTTAAACAATGTCTTATTATAATTTTAATGATTAAATTATTTAATTACTTTTCAGAGATCATGAGAGTGAAAAAATCTGGTTTCCTCGTCTTAACAGTCCTTGTATTTGTCAATGCTATACAATATGATGATGAAGATGAAGATGATGACTATGCCATAGTAGAAGATGATTCAAATAGTCAATTATACGAAAGGGAAGGACGGATACTATGGCCCTATCCAATAAATAAAGAAGCGCTCGCCAAAAACTCAGAGCCTATTAATACCAATGAAGAACTCTGGGAAGGAGAAAGCAGACCAAGACAAGGTCGTTATATTCATTTGGGGTACTCGTATCGTCAAAGCCCTATTGTTGACATGATGCTACAAAGTCTACCTGACAAATATGTCCCAAATAATCCAAATGATCCTTTTGATTTTCTACGAGATACGTATCCGCTGCCCAGAGGTAATTATACGAGTCTCTTTTGACATTCAAATTCTTGACTATTAAGACAAGTGGGGCTAACGCCCGCGACAACATTTGTGTAAAAAAAATATCGTGTGCAGGTAACTGGCAATTTATGTACTTCCACCTCACAATAAACTTTGTGACCTCTGTGTTCGGCAAATCCAGCAACCGGCAAAAATGCATCAAATAAGAAGTTGAAGCTTTGGACATAAACGAAGATAAAGTTGAACGATAATTAATGAAAATTACTAACTATAAAGATACGATCTATAAAAAAATTGATCTCAAAAATAACAATTTGAATGATAAATACACTGTAATCTCATGAAGTATCCTAAGTTACTGATTATTCTGCTCATGTTCACACAGCAGAGACCCACAGTCTTAATTAGTTAATTGTTTCATTGAAGCTAAAGCCTACAAGTACAAGCTCACACTACACTTGATGGTTTGTTTCGATATATCGCCCCACCTTGAAAACAGTTTGACTACCGAAAAACATCAAGATTAGAATTACCGAACTTTAAAACACAATATTACATATTTTTAACCAGAATATATTGTAAAGAATAATTACCTACTAATAACATTGGATGCTTACGTAGGTACCTTGTTACCAAAAAGTGCTGAGCGAGGCGTCCCAACACAAGTATTTATGTCTTCCAACCTTAAGGGACCCAACGCCTCCTGCAGGCGACTGTACCTGGGAATCGTGCGGTGTATGGCCCTATACGAGGCTCCCGTATGGGCGGCGAGGTTGACGGCCAACAACTTAACTCTCCTCAAAAGACCGTTGAGGACCTTGGCCGTCAAAACAATAAGGGGGTACCGCACGATATCCGGAGAAGTTGCATGTCTCTCGGCCGGGACCCCTCCATGGGACCTGGAAGCGAGAGCCCTTTCGTCATTGTTTGAATTGCTCAAGGAGGCGCTGGAGTGGGACCAAAGACCTGCGTCTCGAGAAACTGAGGACCAGGAGTCCCAACTCCGCCAGAATCTCATGGAGTCATGGGGGGTGCGTCATGAGCAACCAAAGTGCGAAACCACCGTCATCGCGGCAGTGAGACCGATCATGGACGAGTGGCTGCAGAGGCGGCATGGTGACCTCACGTATCTTGCGAAGCAGATCGTCACCGGGCATGGATGCATCGGTAACTATCTGTTTCGCATCATTCCATCGTGAGGTCACACCCCAGTGTCTACACTGCAAGGTTTCCGACGACGACACTGCCCTCCACACGTCGGTGGAGTGCTCAGCGTGGGCGAGTCAGTGCTGGAAACGCATGCTTCAAGTCATGGTCTCCAACGCGAGTAGGTAAAACGCGGCTGTATCCTTCTGCGAGCAAGTCATGCTCGCGAAGGAGGCGGCCGAGAGGGAGAGGGAGCGTACCATCCCCGCTGAGTTCCACAGTCAGCGGCCAGGGCGCCGTAGACTCATTTATGCCCAGGACCATCGACCGACATGATCGGAGCCTGATGACGGCGGGGTAGCCACCCGCCGTCCTTACATAAGCAGGCTAGAAGGGTCGCGTGCTACGGGGCCTCAGCCCCACATTTACTCACCGACACGGGATAAAACCCAACTCCAACGACGCGGGATTTTAATTTCAACCAAACCCTCGAAGAGGCCACACAGGTGGCCAAGGTCCGCCGGGCGCCACTGGAAATACCTTCTGGTGCGTACCAGAGACACCCGCAGCAATGGACATAGGAGCGGCCACGCGTTCACGCGGAATTAAAGTATTTATTACTTACAGAGATTGTCGCTACCACTGATATGTAATTAAATTAGCAAGTAAGACACGAAATAAAGTCAATTATTATTAATTTTTTAGTAGTTTTTTACTTTATTATTTCATGTAACTTTTTCAGGATACTCGCAACCCCTCGACGAGTACGATTACGTTATTGTGGGTGGTGGTACAGCTGGTTGCGCGTTAGCTGCACGCTTGACAGAAGATAAACCAAAGGCTATGGTGCTCGTCATTGAAGCAGGAAAACCAGAGTCTTTGCTAAACGACGTTCCAGCGCTTCTGTCGTATATGATACTTACTGATTATGTTTGGCCATACGTAGCGGAGAGGCAAGAAGGAATATGTTTGGGTAAGTATTTGTGCTTTATATACAGGGTTATAACCGTTTTTCTTCAATACTTCCAAAACCGTTAACTTTACCCTGCCCTACACCCGCCTGTCCGGAAGACATTGAATTACCAGTAGTCCAATATATCGTAGCTCGTGTATAATCTATATTAATATAATGAAGCAAAAGTTTTTGCTTATGAAGCATAGGGATGAAATGAATTTGATGAAAGGGATTAATCTCCGGTTTTACTAAGCGAATATCTTATAGGTATATAAAATTCTCGTGTCATAATGTTAGTTACCATACTCCTCCAAAACGGCTCAACCGATTTTTATGAAATTTTATATGCATATTCCGTAGGTCTGGGAATAGTTTCATACTCCTAAGTGATAAGGGTTGTCCACCCCTAACATTTTTTTTTCATATTGTGGCATACAAAATTACATCCAACCCTATTTCTTTTCTATCACCAACCACTATTTTTAATAGTCCTATTTCCCTTGGTCACGATAGTTCTTACATTAAAAATGCATTACGAAGTTAGACAGCTAGCTAGTATAATATACTACTTACCCATTCGTGAAATCAAAATGATATAGGTAAGTATGTATTTAAGATTACTATGCCCAGTTATGATACAACTACGAAATCCTGTCTACGACGTGGAATACTGCATAACATATATTCCTACATAAAGTTACGATTTAAATTTGAGTAGCATATCCTACATCGATTTTAACGCCAAATCAACGGTAATTAATCTGGAAGCAATAAATGGTGGCTTAACCGGAATATTTGCATTCAAAATGTTTAGAAGGTCAAGTGACAGTTATGCCTATGTTACAATGTTTTGAAGAAATGATAGTGACCCACTGACTAAAATCAGGTTTATGATCCGTACTTATTAAACCACACTATGTCAATATGTCAGCAGAGAAAGGGAACGCTAATGCAAGGAAGAAATCTTTGCTAGCTTTTTATATTAATCACAATGTTACTAATATGATTTAATTAATTCTACACTTCAACAGGGTCACCCCGAGTTTGCTATTTTACTCTAATGCTATCCTAAGACGATTTGTCAAAAGTGGTAGTCTAGTAAATCTGCGGTGCTCAGGGGCCCTTCCAGCATCTCCAGGACCTAAGTCATCGTATTTTATAGCAGCCAAACTATTTAATTAAAGTTTACTTCCTTTTATGAAATTTCAGGCAGTGAGAACCAGAGATGTTATTGGCCCAGAGGTAAGGCTCTCGGCGGTACAAGTGTTATCAACTATATGCTCTACACGCGAGGTCGACCACAAGACTGGGATAGAATAGCAGCAGATGGAAACTATGGATGGTAAATATTAGATATTATTTAAAGTCAATATTTTAAGAGAAATCTTAACCTTCTAAAACTTTCCTAGAGCTTTGATGATAAACTGTTATGTTGAGTATTTGAACAGGTCAAAAGAGGAGTGTATCAATTCGACTTATAAGTTCTTTTAACACAGAATGTGGACTAGAACTAGCGATATAACCTATGGAAACTTATACGTCTTTACTTATGTATCACAATTTATTATATTATGGCTTTCAAATTGTAAGTGTTTCGTTTAACTTCTACGCATATCTTACTCGCTTATACTTCGACGACGTAGAGATCAATGCTAGCGTATTTCATTCCGCATCATTAAAACTATATTTACTCCATCGACATGGATCCAAACTAGCACCTTTTTTGGCGCAATTTCTAATAAGTAAACTATATCTTTAAGTAACTTATTCTACAAACGTTCAAATTACTTCCTTTCAGGAACTATGATGAGGTACTGCAGTACTACATAAAATCTGAAAACGCAGAACTTAAGAATTACAGAAACGAGTCGTACCGTGGTCGTGACGGGGAGGTAACAGTCTCAAATGTTCCATTTAAGTAAGTTTCTACGTAAAATTTATTTCAACAGATTATTCAAAGTTTCAAAGTTCGTTAAAACTAGAAAAATTCGTCGCTATAGTCTGGAATGTTTTTTGCAGGACTGGACTAGTGGAGGCGTTCTTGAAAGCGGAAAGAAGTTTCGGAAACCCCACAGTTGACTACAATTCGCCTAACGAACTGGGATTCGGTTACACACAAGCCTTTTTGCAAAAAGGTCATAGATTGAGCGCAGCTAAAGCTTTCCTTCACAATCACAAGAGACGACGTAATCTGCACATACTGACAGACTCAAAAGCAACTAAAGTGTTAATAGACCCTCAGTATAAAAGAGCATACGCGGTCAAATACGTAAGGAATGGAGTAGAACGGACTGTAAGAGCACGCCGGGAAATAATTTTATCTGCGGGGCCTATAGCTTCACCTCAGTTACTCATGCTTTCGGGAATAGGTCCTGAAGAACATTTAAGATCATTGGGTATTCCAGTTCTAGTTAATTTACAAGTTGGAAGAATTCTTTACGATCATTTGGCATTTCCCGGTGTTATTTTTAAACTTAACACAACGAATGCCAGTTTACTGGAACCCAAAGTTGCAACCTTGGACAATGTAGTACAGTGGCTCACCTATGGGGATGGTTTACTGACAACTCCTGGTGGGGTTGAAGCTATTGGTTATTTAAAAACTTCTGTATCTCAGGATCCAGAAAATGTCCCAGATATTGAATTACTAAGTTTAGGTGGCTCTCTTATCTTAGATTCTGGTGGGGCACTTCGTCAGAGTTGGAGATTAGAAGAAAACTTATTCCATGAAGCGTTCAGACCTTTATATGGTACGGACACTTGGTCAGCTATAATTATGTTAATACAACCACAGTCAAGAGGATACCTAGAACTCAAAGATACCAATCCATTTTCTCATCCAAAAATGTATTCAAACTATTTCACAGATCCTCAAGATATGGCTACAGTTTTAGAGGCAGTTAAACATGTAATTGATATAGGAAATTCAGAGGCATTTAGGAAGTACAATCCGCAGCTATACTTTCCCGACCTCGCGACATGTAGGCATTTCGTTCCTGGATCTGATCAATACTGGGAATGTGCCATAAGAACATTCGTAATATCCCTTCACCATCAGATTGCAACATGTAGAATGGGCCCCTTGACAGATCCTTACGCAGTAGTTGACCCCGAACTAAGAGTATATGGAGTAGTTGGGTTAAGGGTAGTGGATAGTAGTGTCATACCTCGACCGGTAAATGCCCATACAGCAGCACCTGCTATTATGATAGGAGAAAAGGGCGCTGATCTCATTAAGAGGACCTGGTCAACTGTTATTTAATAAATTAGTGTAGGTACATTTAAAAATTCTCCTGATAGATGTAAGTTTTAAATTAATAAATTAAACTGTGATTTGACTTTTGTTTATTTTTTTCTAAGCATTTTTTTTTTATTTCCATTGCCGGGCGTCTCTGATATGCACCAGAAGGTATTTCCAGTGGCGCCCGACCCAACGCTACGTGTATAAATAGATTTTACGATGTGAAAAATGTATATTTTCTCATTTTGAAAAATAGTAAGTTGAAGCTTAAGATCTGAAAGTATTCTGCCGCAGGATTTTTTTTGAATTCGATACAAGAGTAAAAGTGTCTTATTTTGCCCGTTTTACCCTTAGAAATCATTTTCCAATATAAAAACCAACTTTTTATCAGTTAACAAATTAATTTGTTCATAACAATTAATAGCCCACCCGCACAAATTTTGTTTTGTTACCAATTGACTCCTTTTGGTCAAAGGTTTACAAAAAGTAAAAACTTGTATAGGCGCAATCACATTTTAAGTGATTGGTCAGTCATTTTCATTTCTGAGCACTTTTTCGGGGGTTTGTCGCTTGCCTATTTACTTTTATTCATGTGTGTTGGATATTTGGGATCTTACAACATTTTGTACGTACTTACCGTATAATTGAATTAAACGAAAAGAATCTTGTTGTGAACTCATGATATAAATTTAAAACGAAAACACAACTACGAGTAGGTGAAGTCGCATGCGTTAGCGTAGAGCGTGAGGTAGTACGCGGCTATTGTCTACCCCAAAGAGCGGGAGTTTCAGCCTACTCGTATATATACCACGCTGGCCTATGTACCTGGGTTCGTATAGGGTTTTCGTATTGTCAAGGTTCCCTTCAAGGAAATGGGGAGATGGCTTGTATTCTTTTACGACTGCCTCTATACGGCACGGCTATGTTTCATCAAAATGGGATAGCAGGGAAAGCTATCGTTATATAATTAAGTCATGAACGCGGGCGGAGCTACGGGCATCAGTTAGTATATGACAAAACGAAAATGTTTACAGATGGATACCCAATAAACGTCCACAATCATACAAATATAAAAATAAACTTGTTGACTAACAATATCACCCAGCATCGTTTGATTTCATTATAGAAAAGGAGTCGACTGGGAAGGATTTTCTGCTAAGTCATACTTGCCCAAATAATAAAATTAATGGTTCTTCTACACCGAGATCCATTAAAACAGCTATTCAGTATTGGCAATAATAATATTGAATGGAATGGAAATGAATAGAGTTCTTTTCTATAATCTTTGAAAACTATCGCGAGACAGTTCGGCACCCTTTATTTGTACACTTATGAGATCACATAACATAAACTTATAAAAGGGTATATTTTTCTTTTCACAGTTTACTTATTCAGACAGACAGACAGTCAGACAGACATTCAGACGGCGGAAAGCAAAATTGTTCAACTTCGAAATGTAGACGCTTCGCTCGCTTGATTAATAATTCATTGATAATTATGATTTAATGTAGTCATTTTAAAGTTCCGTGTAATTTGAAACGTCATTGCTGAAGTTGGCTCCTAAAGAGTCTTATCGACATGCCCAGAGCCCAAGTCATCTGACAGACGGACTTGTCTCTTGCAAGAATCATAGATTAGATTAGATTAGATTATACTTTATTGTACACCAATTGGATAGACACCACAAAAAATGCTTTTAGATAGGTTTTGAACAGTAGCATACACCCTGAGCTCGCAGCGAGGATACACAGGAAAAGGTAATGGTAGGCACTTACCCCGGCCCGTGCACCGCTTCCACTGGACAAACTGCTAGACATACACTGTTCTGTTGCTGTTAATGGTTAAAATGTTCGTTGCACACACGATTATCGATTAGGTTTAAAGATTAAGATGAAAATTGATTTAATTGAATTTATTTCGCGGAGCGCGTAAGATCGTGGCTCGCGCTGCAAGCTCGTTCATACCCCCCCCACTTGAAATACTTGTAGAATTTCAAAGTATAATTAAGTTGAGACTAGAGATAGTGTAATTGAATTGAAACCTATCAAGGCTACGTGACAATGTAAATGTGAATAAATTGTAGTGTTTTAAGAAATAAGATAGTGTCTCGATAAATAAACAAATAACAAATAATATAACAAATAATATACATCTGGTCTTCCATGCTGGCCTGGGAGCGAAGGAAAAACTTAGAATGGTCCAGCCCTTACACAACCCGGGGTGTCGTAGAAGTCGACTGAGGGAGATGGCCCGGTGCACAATAACCAGCACTGCAGGGCACCCATCAGGCGGGGGACAAACCGTCCACAATAGCATTCCCAAGGAGGGTTGACGTCAGGCAGGCGGCCGGTTGTAAAAAAAACCATTGCCAAAACCATTTTTGCAACATGAGGAGCAATAATAGAGAGCGAAATAGGGCTAGGGCGTACCCCACAGGCGACGCGCAGGGACAGCACCCGGTACCTGTGGGAAATGGACAAGGGTTGTCGCATAGGGGGTGGATGCGACGTAAGACGCAAGCCCATCGCGAAAGAGAAGTAAGACTGAGGTATGCAAGTTGGAATGTTGGCTCTATGACTGGGAAAGGAAGAGAGTTGGCCGATGTGTTTAAGAGAAGAAGAATAAATGTGGCATGTTTGCAGGAGACTAAGTGGAAGGGTGCAAGTGCTAGAGAGATTGGTGAAGGATATAAGTTATATTACATTGGGAGTGATGGAAAAAGGAATGGAGTTGGTGTAGTACTGGATGGTAACTTGAAAGAATGCGTGACGGATGTGAAAAGAGTAAACGACAGGATAATAGTTGTGAAAGTAGTATGGGAGAGTATGGTGCTAAATGTGATCAGCGTGTATGTACCACAGAGCGGGTGTGATGACAGAGAGAAAGAAATTTTTTGGGAGGAATTTGATAAAGTCATGATTAGTATACCAGAAAGTGAAGAAATATGTATAGGAGGAGATTTTAATGGACATGTAGGAAGAGTAAATGAGGATTATGAAAGAGTGCATGGAGGATGGGGATACGGAACCCGGAACAGTGACGGTGAAACACTACTGCAGGTTGCTTCCTCCCTTAACCTGGCCATAGTGAACACGTGGTTTCGTAAACAGGACTCACACCTAATCACCTATAAAAGTGGTGTTCATTTGACACAGATTGACTATTTCCTAATCCGGGGGAGTAGGTTGGTCTGTGTCAAGGACTGCAAGGTGCTGCCGGGAGAAGGGGTAGTGAAGCAACATAAGCTATTAATAATGGACTTAAAGACCAAAGTAATCTCACAAAAAGGCAAAAAACGCCCCCCTCCTCGAATTATGTGGTGGTTGATAGAGAAGAAAGAATATGCAAGTAAGTTTAAAGAACGAGTGGTGAATAAAATGATAGAAATGAGAGATATGATGGATAAATCAGTGGATGAATGTTGGAATGAAATGGCGAGTTGTATCAGGAAAGTAGCAAAAGAAGTATTTGGAGAAACGAAAGGTAAAGGTGTACTTGATAAGGATACATGGTGGTGGAACAGAGAAGTGCAAAAGGTAATTAAAGAAAAAAAGAACGCTTTTAAGGAATGGCAAAAAGAAAAAGGGAATGAAAGTGAAAAAGAAGAAAAAAAGGAGAAGTATAAGGAATGTTGCAAAAAGGCGAAAAAAGCGGTAGCAATAGCTAAATCTCAGGCCCAAGAGCAACTATACAATGCTCTTGATGGAACTAAGGGCCAAAAAGAAATCTACCGCTTAGCGAAAGACAGAGATGATAGAACGAAGGACGTAAGACATGTAAGATGTATAAAAGATGAAAAGGGTAAGATTTTAATAATAGAAGATGAAGTAAGAAATCGATGGAAGGTGTATTTCGAAAAACTTATGAATGAAGAGAATGCATGGAGTGGAAATTTAGAAGAGAGACGTGTGAATGTAGGTTTAGTGAAGGAGATTGATAGAAATGAAATAAGAAAAGCGGTACGAAATATGAAGAATGGGAAAGCCGTAGGGCCCGACGGTATTCCAGTGGAAGCGTGGAAGATATTGGAAGAAGATGGATATGCGTGGCTGACATTATTCTTCAATAAGTTGTTGTATGAAGTGACGATCCCCGGTGAATGGTGCAATAGTTCTCTAGTGCCCATTTTTAAAAATAAGGGTGATGTGCAAGACTGCGGCAACTATCGAGGAATTAAGCTCATGTCACACAGTATGAAAATTTGGGAGAAAGTGATAGAGAAACGAGTGCGAGAGGAAAGCGAGATTACCCAAAACCAGTTCGGGTTTATGCCTGGTCGCGGGACTACAGACGCCATATTTGCACTCCGCCAGCTGTGTGAAAAATATAGGCGTGCACATAAAAATTTGCACATGGTGTTTGTAGATCTCGAGAAGGCATACGATCGGGTACCCAGAACGGTTTTGTGGTGGGCCTTGAAAGAGAAAGGTGTGCCTGGGAAGTATATAGAGTTAATCTGTGCGATGTATTGTCGATCGAAAACCTACGTACGAACCGCTGCTGGCAACACCGACGAGTTCAGTGTCGCGGTAGGCTTGCATCAGGGCTCGGCGCTAAGCCCATATCTCTTCCTGTTAATAATGGATGCTTTGACATCGGAGATACAGGAAGAGACCCCCTGGTGTATGCTATTTGCCGATGACATTGTACTCGTCGGTGAAGACGGGCCTGAGGTACAGAGTAGATTGGAAGAATGGCAGTGTAAACTGGAGAGTGTAGGCTTGAAAATCAGTAGAACCAAAACTGAGTACATGTTCTCTGATTTCGGCGGTCTCTCCAGTCCTACACCCATGGTGTTAGACGGCACACCAATACCAGTTTGCTCCAGTTTCCGGTGCCTCGGCTCTCTTATCCAGGAGGATGGGGAAATCGATCGTACAGTGAAGCACAGAATTGACGCAGGTTGGATGAAATGGCGGCAGGTCAAAGCCACTATATGCGACCCCCAATTTCCTCCGAAACTTAAGGGGAAAATTTACAAGACTGTCGTCAGACCTGCCGTCCTGTATGGACTTTCATGTTTGGCCGTAAAAGCGACGGATGAAAGACAATTGCATGCAGCGGAAATGCGAATGTTAAGATGGATGTGTGGTGTGACAAGAATGGATAGGGTAAGGAACGAGTATATTAGAGGAAGTTTGAAAGTTGCACCAGTGAATGAAAAATTGAGAAGCGAGCGGCTGTCATGGTATGGACATGTTATGAGAAGAGAGGAAAGCAATGTCGTTAGAAAGGTGCAAAGTATGACTGTAGAGGCTTTAAGAAGTAGAGGTAGGCCAAAGAAAAGATGGATGGAATGTGTGAAAGAGGATATGACAAGGAGAGGAGTGAATGAAGAGATGACTTCTGACAGAGGTGTGTGGAGGAGAAAGACTTGTTGCGCCGACCCCAAATAATTGGGATAAGGGCAGGTAGATGATGATGATACATAAATTTTGGATTTTAGTTTTACGAGAAATTATTTTAGTTTCGAAGCGGTAAAGGACACAACTTAGCTACGGGTCTTTTATATTGACCTCTTGAAGTCCGAACCGACACAACGCGGACTATGCCGTCATGACCGGGATGCGTTTCGACAATTCTACCCAACCTCCACTCCAAGGGTGGCAGATTTTGTTCGATTATTATTACAACATCTCCAATTTTAATGTTTTCTTGTCCCTCAAACCATTTGGATCGCTGTTGCAGAGTATGAAGATAATCTCGTTGCCAGTTACGCCAAAAGGCTTGGGTAGTTTTTTGTAATAATTGCCATCTTTCACGAGGCGGATGGTAGACGTCCTCCCAATTGGGTTCCGGTAGACAGACCAACGGTCCCCCTATCAATAGATGTCCAGGTGTCAAGACATTAACTTCACCCGGATCCGTTGACAGCGCGCAGAGCGGTCGAGAGTTAAGGACGGCCTCAATCTTTGACAGGATTGTTATCATTTCCTCAAAGGTGAGCACCTGCAACCCAATAACTCGTCTCAAGTGGAATCGCATCGATTTTACTCCACTTTCAAAAATCCCACCAAAATGACTTCCCGTGGGAGGGTCTAAGTACCACTCTATTCGCCGCTGAGCAAGTTCAGTGTGTAGTTCAGATTGTTCGTTAAGCAGAAATTGACGAATCTCATGTAAATAACGTCGAGCTCCAATGAAATTTGTCCCACAATCTGTTATTATAGACGTACAAAGCCCTCGGCGGGAAACCATCCGATCCAGGGCAGCAATGAAAGCCTGTGTGGACAGCTCCGTTACCAACTCAAGATGAATCGCCTTGACGGCGAGGCAGACTATAACACATACATAAGCCTTGTATGTCTTGGCATTTTTTCGTCGACTCTCTTTGAGAGTGAAGGGTCCCGCAAAATTAATCCCGACATTTTGAAAGCAACGGGCTTGCTGCACTCGACGTGACGGTAAATCTCCCATGACTGGTTTACACGCAATGGGTTTAACTTTAAAACACTGGACACACCTTGCCAGCCGTGACCTGATTAAATTACGAATTCCCAAAATCCAATACTGGCGTAAAATTAGTGACTGGAGCGTACGTGGCCCACAATGCAAATAGGACCGATGTAAATGATCAATGAGAAGACTAGAAAAAATTGAGTTTTTTGGCAACAAGATTGGGTTCTTGGCAGACGACGGTAAATCGGCGTTTTTCAAACGCGGGGGGCGTTTGAAAAACGCCGATTTACTCGCAGTAGTCCTGATTCATCCAGGACAGGGCAAAGTTTTTGAATTTTGCACGACTTGTTAAGTTGGACTGAGGCAATCTCGTCAGCAAGAAATATCGTCTGTTCATGTTTTATAATTTTTGACAAGGAGGCACTGAGTTCGCCGGATGTAAGTCCAGAAGTCATTACTATCCTGCCTTGTCTACAATTGGATATTAATCTCAGACACCATGCCAGCACTCGCTGTATGTAATCTAATGACGATCGATTTTTCAGTAAATCAGCAATGAAGTCTATGTTGGGCTGAGATTCGTTGTTAAGGGCAGAGGCTGCTGTCATGGCAGCCTTAAGCTCCGGTATGGGTCCCAATAGGAATGTTTCCACAGATACGGACCACAACGAAGCCTCACGTGATAACCACTTCGGTCCAGACCACCAAAGTTCTGATGATATAAGCTGACTGCACGTGAGACCACGACTACAAAAGTCAGCAGGGTTTTCATGAGTAGATACATGATTCCAATTCTTGAATGCGATTTTATCAATGATTTGTACCACTCGATGAGACACGAAGGTTTTCAGCTTGAATGGAGGTGTTTTTAACCACGCGAGAACTGTACTACTATCTGTAAACACAACTGTGGACAACTTAGCCTGCAGTAGCAGTTTCATGTGATGTAAGGTGCGTGCAAGCAAAAGGGTGCCACAAAGCTCCAATCGATTGATGGTAAGGGATTTTAGAGGTGCCACTCTGGTTTTAGAGATCAGCAGTCTAACGGTTATACGAGTAGGGCCTACTGAACGTAAGTAAACGCAGCATCCATAGGCCAGTGAAGAACCATCACAAAACCCAATCAGCTCAAATTGGGTAGCATTTGAAGGTACAACTTGCCGAGTGATTTTAATCAGCCGAAGATCCTGTAAGGATTCAACAAACTCCATCCAGCGATTAGCAATTGTTTCAGGGACTGGATCGTCCCAATTTAAGTGATTTCGCCACAAGTCCTGCATTATTAATTTAGCTACCAGAAGCGTAGGTGCCAGCCACCCCAGTGGGTCATAGATACAAGCAATATTCGACAAAATTGATCTCTTGGTAGTTCCAATACTTAGTTTCGCAAATGAATAGGTGAAGCTATCATTCACAGGATCCCACTGGATGCCAAGAATTTTTAAAGTGCACTGATTTGTGTCGTCGCAAAAGGTTTTTGGTACTTGACAATGTTCGACGGGTAAATCAGCAAGAAGAGCGGGTGAGTTGCTGCACCACTTCCGCAACTCAAATTGACCACAACCTAGAAGATAAACTAAGTAAACTCACCGCCCGTAATGTCGTCCATGAACGTATCCTGTAAAACAGCCTCAGCTGCTTGAGGCCATTGATCTCCGTGATCCGCAGCGAGTTGATGTAAGGTACGAATTGCCAGATAGGGGGAGCTGGTGACGCCGTAAGTCACAGTATTCAGTTCATATTCGCAGATGGAGTCCGTAGGACGGTCACGCCACAAGATGTGTTGATATCTTCGATCCTGTGGACGCAGATCTATATTTCTATACATTTTAGAAATATCGGCTGTAAAGACAATATTAGGAAGCCGGAACTTGGTGATGATGTCCACGATATCGTTCTGTAGCTTCGGACCCGTGTGCACAATGTTGTTGAGGGATAGGCCGCTAGATGTAGCTGCACTGCCATCGAATACGACGCGTAATTTTGTAGTGGAACTTTCAGGGCGCACAACACAGTGGTGTGGAATTAAATTTGCACGTTGCTCTGCTGGTGTAATAACGCGCATATGTCCTAAGTCAGCGTATTCTCTCATGAAGGCGACATACTCGTCCTTAAGAGCAGAATGGCGCTGAAGACGCTTCTCCATGTTTTGTAACCGTGAGCGAGCAATGTGATGAGAATCTCCAAGTGACTCAAGAGGTTCTTTTAGTAAGATCGGTACCACGTACCTTCCATCTGGATTTCGTGTCGTATATTTTGAATAAAGTTGTTCACATTCCTCATCTTCAGGGTTGGTCAGCTTCACAGCCGGTGGCTCTTCAACCTCCCAAAACCTTCTCACGGCGTTATTCAAGTCTTGAGTAGATACCAACAGACTGGAGGTATCAGCTGAGAGCGGAAGATCCACATCCAATTTTCCGGTGATAACCCAACCGAAGATGCTGTGAAGAGCTGCAGGAAGACCTGAGCCAAAGCTAAGTCTCTGTCCGTCATAAATATCCGGAAACAGCTCGGCTCCAATAAGAAAATCAATCTCATGAGGTTTGTCAAAGTTAGCATCTGCCAGTACTAAATGTTTATAAGAATCACGAACGGCTGTCGGAACTTCCGCGCACGGCATTTTGTTAGTGATAGTATTCATCACGATAGGACAAACTTCAAAACGAGGTCCATCCGAGTCACGCGGTTGAATAATACACGAAGTAATTCCTTTTACTTGGTTGGTTGTATTTTGACCAATACTAGACACGGTGATATTACAGTGACGTAACGATAAGCCGAGCCGCTGTACGCAGGCAGATGTCATGAAGCAATCCTGCGCTCCACTGTCAATAAGAGCGCGCACGTAACTGTAGCCACCAGCAGTACGAACTCGTACAACACACGTTCCCAACAGCACACGAGTGAGACTGCCTCCCACGTTCACGCTAGTACTGCTGGAGTTCATTGATACTACAGGTCTGCTGACCCCCTCCAATACAGCCGCCGACATGGTAGGACAAGCAGCATTTGAGTCTGGGTTGTGAATAAGACTATGATGACGTGCCTGACACTTTGAGCAGGTTGACTTTGACACGCAGTTATCGGTCTCATGATTCGTTCGTAGGCAATTGCTACACAGCTTTTTAGTTTTTATTACTTTTAATTTATCTTCCAAATTGTAAGAATGAAACAGAGGGCACTTATAAATAGCGTGGTGGGAAAATCCACAACAAACGCAATCAGGAAATTTATTTGTTGGTACAGTTGCTAAATACATCCCTGTCTGCCCCAGATTGCGATCCAGGTTAGGCTCCGCTTCTGGGTCTAAATAAGGTCCAGGATCCGAATACGGAACCACACTTGCCTTTAAGTACGGGCAATGACCAACTTCTAACTGTGACCGTGAGTCATCGTCTGAGTACGGCCCTGGTTGTGAGTACGTCTCTGTATCAATAAGCAATGATGAAGATTTAAAATTCTTATTATAATTTCTATTTTTATTTTGGGGTAACTTAGGAATGAATTTGGGGCGCTGTTGATCGCCTCCGAATGAGCTACGCAAGCCACTTACTTCCAGTATTTTTACATAGTTATGCAGGAATGTCAACAATTCATTAATCGTAGGAATTTCGTTTGCGTTTTGTGTTTCAAACCTCTTTCTAGTATCAATATCTAAACCTGTTATGTATGTAATGAATGAAGAGAAATGGTATACGGATTAATACGTTTATTAATATGAATAATACGAATTTGTACAATGCGTTATGTTCCATGGCCGTTTCCTAATCCCACAAGATGGCCTTCCCTCTCGTGCTGTGCCGATCATTTAGTGATGTAATGGAATGTGAATGTAGGGGACGTAACAGTCTCCCCAACGTTCAATTTACAAGTTAAGTCTCTGCGGTGCTCTTCTCGCTCTTGTGCTCCGACGTACATCTGGCTGACTCCCTGCTGGTGCCTCTGAGTGGACTCTGGGAGATGGCTGCTTCATGTGTGTGTGTAATTCACCAGCTTCCTGAGGTGCATTTTGATTTTCAGCTATCTTCTCATCCGGTGATGGCTGGTAGGTATCAGGTATCGTTTTTCTTTCAGGTGTATTTTGCTTTTCAGGAATTATCTGCCTCTCTGGTAAATGCGGGTAAGCATCAGGCTCTTTTGAAGGTGCCTTGGCTTCGGGTATTTGTCGATGAGTATCATGTATGCATTTTCTAGTAAGTACATTTCCTTCCTTGCAGCTTGTCCTCATCATCTGATCTATGTGTCTTATATGTTTCGTATTGTCTACATTAATTTCGTAATGTAACTTTCCCATTCTCTTAGTAACTATTCCAAATTTCCATTTTTTATCATTGTAGAATCTTATTTGTACTCTGTCCCCACTTTTAAATTCTTCGATTTTGCCATGTACTTCTTCTTCGTTCTCTAATGTTCCTTTATGTATCTCTCTTTTCACTAAATCTAATTTAGTTCTATAGATTCTCTTATACATCATTTCCCCGGGACTCACTCCAGTGTAACTATTTGGAACTTTCCTGTACTGCGTCAGAAATGTAGATAATTTTTCTTGTAGAGTTCCTTTTTCATGCATCATACTCTTCATTTTCTTTTTGAAAATCTGGACATATCGTTCCGCTTGTCCATTCGTAGCCGGATGGAACGGTGATGTAAATTTGTGCTGTATTCCATTTCCTTTTAGAAAAGTTTGCATTTCTTCTGATTTAAATTGAGTTCCATTATCCGATACAATTAAAACTGGTAGTCCAAATGTAGTAAAAATGTTCTTTAGTATTTTTATTGTAGCTGTAGCTGTAATTGATGTTGTAGGGATCACTTCAAGCCATTTAGTATAGGCGTCCACCACTATCAAAAAATAATTGTTCATAAATGGTCCAGCATAATCAACATGACGTCGTGTCCACGGTTCTTTAGGATATTCCCATGTATGAATTGGTGCTTTTGTAGGGTTATTCTTCAGTAAGCAACAGGTTCTACATGCTTTAGCCATCTCTTCAATATCACGGTCAATATTTTTCCACCACACATAACTTCTTGCCAGTGCTTTCATTTTAACAATGCCTGTATGTGCTGTATGTAGTTCTTGTAAGATGGTTTGCTGTAAAGCTTTTGGTATGATAACTTTCATTCCAATAAAGATACATCCGTTTTGTAATGAATATTCATGCGCTGTTTTGGTATTTCCTTTCCCCGATTGTATGTCATTGTATAGTTGTATTAATTCTTGATCTTTAGCTGTAGCTTCCTTAATTTGTTGTAGTGTAATTGGCATCATTTTAATCTGACTTAAGTAGAATGTATCATCATCTGTCAGTGTTTCCATCTCTGCAGCCTTCTTCTCTGTACAAATATTTCTTGATAAATAATCTGCATTAGCATGTTCTGTAGTCTTTCGTAATTTGATGTTACAGTTAAATCCAGATAAAAAATTTGCATAATGAACTAGCCTTATTGCTGTAGTAGTAGGCAAGGCTTTTTCAGGGTGTAGTATTCTTGCCAGTGGCTGATTTTCAATGATTAGTGTAATTTTCCTTCCGTAGCAATATTGGAAGAACTTCTTCAGGCCCCAGATCAAAGCTGCCGCTTCCTTGTCAAGTTGACTATTTCCTTTTTCGGCTTTTGCAAGTGATTTGGAAGCGAAAGCTATGGGTCTCTCCGTTTTGTCTGGCATAATGTGGGATAAGACTGCACCGTATCCTGTTGATGATGCATCAGTTGCCAATGTTACTGGTAAGTGTACTTGAAATGGTGTTAGGACTTTTTCACTACTAATTTCTTGTTTCAACTTTTGAAATATCTCTTCACAGTCTTTCGTCCAGACGAATTTTGTATTTTTCTGTAGTAGATTGTATAAGGGATTTAATTTAGAAGCAAGGTTGGGAATAAATTGTTGATAATAGTTTATCACTCCCAGAAAAGTTCTTAATGAGGAAACATCCGTCGGACGTGGGCTGTTCTTTATATCTTTTACTTTCTCTTCTGTTGGGTGTAATCCATCTTTATCAATTAAATGACCTAAGTAATTTATTGATTTCTTGAAAAATTGACATTTGTTTTTGTTCAGATGTAGTCCGCATTCCTGTAGTTTTTCGAAAACCGCTTTAATTCTAGAGTGAAGTTCAGTGTATGTGCGTCCTTGAATAGCCACATCATCAAAGAAACATGCCGTACCTTGCAGTCCCTGCAGTGTCTGGTCCATGTAACGTTGCCATTGGTTCGGAGCTACCTTCACCCCAAACATTAAGCGATTTACTTTATATGTGCCTTTGCTCGTGCTCAAGATTTGCATGTCTGCTGTAGCAGCATCAGCCTTCATGTGTAAGTAAGCTTGATTTATATCCAATGTACAGAAATAGCGACCACCACTTAATTTACAGAATACTTCTTCAATTCTTGGTATGGGGTAGTTGTCATCCATAAGATTTTTATTTAGCGTAGCACTGTAGTCTGCACACAATCGTAACTTACCATTCGATTTAACTACAGGAACTACCGGTGTACCCCATTGTGAATATGTGACTTTCTCCAAGATTCCCGCTCTTTCAAGACGGTCAATTTCTTTTTCTACTTGGTCTTTGAGAGCAAAAGGTACTGGTCTCGGTTTCAAGAATACCGGTGTAGCTGTATCTTTCAGTTTGTATGATACTCGATAGTTTGTAATTTCACCAATTTCTTCAGAAAATATGTTCTTATATTGATTTAGTAAGTTATGTAATTTTGCTTTAAACTGTTTTTCTGTAATATCATTTTCTTCTTTGTAAATAGAATTTATTTCAAGTTGTATGTTCAGTTTTCTAATCCATTCTCTTCCTATGACTGCATCTACGTTTCTGTCAATCACAAATAGTCTTCCTTCTACTTCTGTATTTTTGTATTTGATATAGACATTGCCAAGGGTTGTATTATTTCTCCGGTGTATGTACGTAGCTTTACTAACGTTTTTGTAAGTTTAAGGCTGCTGAAATGATTCTTGAAGTATCCTGCAGAACAGGTTGTAACTGCTGCACCCGTATCCAGCTCTAAGGTATGTAAGTTCCCATTTATTTGTAATGTAATATTAAATTTCTCATTTTGTGTATTATTTCCTTGAATTATTTTCTGTATTTCATATATTTCCTCTTTATTTTCATCCGTGGGTAATTCGTATACTAGGTCTAGTTGTCTCTGATCTTTGAAACATACTGATTGGATATGTCCTTTTGTATTACATTTCTTACAGTATAGTTTATTTTTCAGGTTACACTGTTTGGCTGTATGATTTTCTTTCTCACATCGAAAACATTTTATTTCTCTTCCATTTTTGTTGTTGTATGTATTGTATGTACTTGTTGTATTTGGTTTGTAATTGATATCACTTTTCTTCCTTTGTAACCTTGAAATTTTATTCATATTTGATGGTACCTCAGGTCCCATTTCTCGGGTTTCAGATTTTGCAGTTTCTATTGCTAATGCAATTTTTATCAAATCATCAAATTTTGTAGAAGTTTCCTGTAATAACCTCTCTTTTATTTCTACATTATTTAGACCCCGTATAAACTGGACACGGAGGTGTGTATCGAAGGTGCTCTGTTCGCAATTATTACAGATGAAATTACACTTGCCACCTATTTCTTTCAACCCAGCTACATAGTTAGCAATGCTTTCGCATTCTTGTTGTTGCCTCAGACAGAATTTATGTAGCTGTGATACCTCTCCGGGTTCAGGTGCAATGTGATTTTTTAATATTGCTAATAAATGTTCATAGGATTTTAATTCCGGAGTTTCTGGGGCTGTGAGATTTTTCAAAATTTGGTAGTACTTTGGTCCCACACAATTGAGGAATATTTGTATTTTAGTTTTAGAATCACTTACTTTTTTTTAATTTTATATAATTTTGAAGTCTTTGTATATAGCTGTCAAAAGTTTCATTTATTTCATCATATGGTGACAAGTTAATTCCACTTACAGTGTTTTTAGTTGCGTTTTGTGATAGTAGAAACGCTTCTTGCAACGCCGCTTGTTGGCTTTGAACACCACGTAGTGTTTCCACCAACTGCGACATCAATGTACCAAGCTCTTCCGCCATTTTGCTTAGCCAATTTGCGTAAATTTCGTAATTGGAATGGATATTTTAGGAAGTGTGAAGCGGGCTATCATCACAGGAATGTAGGAAGCCCCTGGATCATTGGTATACAGGTTTAGGAACACTATGATGTGTGGAAAAGTAAAATTCTCACACAGTATGCTGTAGTGCTGCTGCACGCCACGTTGTTTTAAACTTTGTAAAGTCAACTTACTTTTCACCGAACTTTCCACTATCCTCGTTGCCAATTTGTTATGTATGTAATGAATGAAGAGAAATGGTATACGGATTAATACGTTTATTAATATGAATAATACGAATTTGTACAATGCGTTATGTTCCATGGTCGTATCCTAATCCCACAAGATGGCCTCCCTCTCGTGCTGTGCCGATCATTTAGTGAAGTAATGAAATGTGAATGTAGGGGACGTAACAAAACCTTTCGCGGCTAAATGAAACAAAATAAACTGTTCTAGATGACCCACATCTACTGACTTTAGGGCATTCACAGACTCCTGTAATAAACTGGTAAGGTGTCGTAACTCGGAACAGTTACTTGTATGTAGCGGAGCTAAGCTACAGATTTTTTCTAAGTAGTTCGTAGCTAATATACGCTTATTTTCAAAACGTTTGATCAACGCGTCAAATACGACCTTATAGTTGTCGGACGTAAGCGTTACGCCCTTCGCGATAGATAGTGCAGCCCCCGACAGACAGGACAGTAAGTAATGAAACTTTTCAATGTTACTAATCTTTTCATTAGTATGTACTAAGGCTAAAAACGTGTCATAAAAGGTTTGCCAGTTCTCAATATTACCATCGAACTTTTGTAATTCAAGTCTTGGTAATTTGACCTGTGAACTTGGTTTTTCTGAACACTCGGGTTGGATGACCTACTTAGGTATCAAAATTGTTTCACCCACGGCCATGACAGCATAGTACAATTCATCAAAAGATTGTATTAACTGGAAATTAATGGCTGCCTTTGGATTGATCGACAACTCAGTTGTATTTATGTCATTTACCACATTGACATACTCGTCCCTCAAAGCATTAATACGCTTGAACCGGCTGGTAAACGTACTCAACTTCGATGGATCCGAGTTTATTTCTTGAGACAAATTATACAAGATTTGAATGCCGCGAAATATAAATTCTTTTCTTTTTGAAAGAAGAACTAATTGCGCTTGCAACTCCATTATAAGTAGGTATTACAGATAGTAAGTACCTACTTAGGTATTGAATGTTAGATGTAAGTATAGGTACCTAGTACCTATTATGTGTAAAGTTTCTGTGTAGGTATAAATATTTATACCTAGGTAATACGCAGATATACTACATAGACTAATAACCAACCAAATATCCACCAACACGTAGTTTTCACTAAACAGCTGAGACACGAGCGACCAGCGCGGCGTACTCGCACTCGCGACGTTGCCGCTCCGCTTTCGTTTGAAATGAAAGACGTAGGTAGGTAGGTATGGAATGATTGCCCTACGTAGGCAGAACAATCCAGAAATTTAGGTACCTACTACTAATTTAGGTAATTTTTAGTGTGATATGTAGCAATAATACTGGTATGAAATGTTAGTATGAAATGTACGGAATATAGGTTACAACAAAAATTATAATTCGCTCGAATAAGACTACCTACTTATGATTAGAATATAAACTTATAATCCGGCTCGAAGGACCACTTATGGATAGACACCACAAAAAATGCTTTTAGATAGGTTTTGAACAGTAGCATACACCCTGAGCTCGCAGCGAGGATACACAGGAAAAGGTAATGGTAGGTACTTACCCCGGCCCGTGCACCGCTTCCACTGGACAAACTGCTAGACATACACTGTTCTGTTGCTGTTAATGGTTAAAATGTTCGTTGCACACACGATTATCGATTAGGTTTAAAGATTAAGATATGAAAATTGATTTAATTGAATTTATTTCGCGGAGCGCGTAAGATCGTGGCTCGCTTCGAAGAAGTTGTTTTTTTTGTCTCAGAGGGGCGCGCGCGTCACCCATTCGGACACTTGGCGCGCAATTTGAATTTCACTCGGCCGTAGCTCGGCTGACGTTATAGGGCCGAGGTTTTAGGAGTAAAAGGGGAAGGGATTAGGTAGGACTAAAGGAAGAGCTGCAAGCTCGTTCACCAATACAAAAATACAAATGAAACAGAAACTTAATATTTAAATAGTATGTACAAATGGCGGCCTTATCACTAAGAGTGATCTCTTACAGGCAACCTTTGGATGGACATAAGTAGATAGAAGCGAAGTAAACAGTGGATTGGCATATATTATGAAAAGAAAGATGGAAAAGTTCTGAAAAGAAAAGTAATGGAATAAACTGAATATAGTAATTATAGAAGATATACCTACATATAGTAAAACTTAAACACTATTAAATAAAAAGAGATAATTTTATACCTTGTAGGGAATTAGGGATACATAAAATCATAGAGTGGAAAAAATAGATTACAGTAGTTAGGAGCCAAGGTAATGGTCTTTTAGCATTCGTTTGAATACAGCCAACGTTGGTGCTCGTCTAACAACTACCGGCAGATCATTCCATAGTCGCACGGCCTTAATGGAGAAAGACCCACCATAAAAAGTTGTTGAGTGCTCTGGCACTGCCAACACCAGGGTCTCCGACGACCTCAGGGATCTCGTATGTGTGTCATTAAGGAATTTGAATCGTTCTTTTAAATAAGTAGGGGTACGGGGATTAAATAAAACATTGTAAAGGATAGAGAGGATATGAGTATTTCGTCGAAGGCGAATTGGGAGCCACTTGAGCAAATTGCGGTATTCGGACATATGATCATATTTACGTAAGTCAAATATGAATCTAATACACAAATTTTGTAGGCGCTCAAGCTTGTTAAGTTGCTCCTCGGTGACATCGAGATAGCTGACGTCGGCATAGTCCAGGATAGGAAGAAGGATGGATTGAGCAAGCGCAACCTTGGTGGCCGTGGGCAGAAAGTTACGTAGTCTGCGTAAAGAACCTACTGATGCGAACAATTTACGACTTACTTCCACGATTTGCGCGTCCCAGGATAAGGTACTGTCGATTAAAATACCAAGATTCTTTACCTTATTAACCACTGGTAATACTACACCATTAAAAACTATATTTGGTAACTGTGTCCAGTCCATATCTGCCAATTTTCAGCTACTGCCAACGACACATACTGACACTACTACGACACACTGCGTTTTGGAGGGATTTACGTCAAGCCCGTATTGCTTGCCCCACGTACAAATTTGAAACAGGTCCCTATTGATTATATTAATGGCCTCACTCAAATTACTCGGTGGAGCCTGCATGTAAATTTGTAAATCATCTGCATAAAGGTGGTAAGAAGAAAGGAGGGTTTTAGTTATGGAATTAATGAAGATTGAGAAAAGTAATGGGGAGAGAACGCCACCCTGTGGTACGCCAGCAGATGTAAAACACCAAGAGGAATGGCATTCATAGTAACATACACGCTGTCGGCGACCAAACAGGTAATTCTGAAACCAATCAACCACTGCCCGAGATACGTTAATAGAGCGTAGTATGTCCAGCAGAATGTGAAAATCCACTGTATTGAACGCGTTACTAAAATCCAATAGGGAGAGAACAGTGAGATTTTCATGCTCCATACCTAGCCTAATGTCATCAGTAACATTAATCAGCGCACTAACTGTGCTATGTCCTGGACGAAATCCTGATTGGAAAGGATCTAGGAGGCAGTTTCTGTTGAGGAATGAGCTAAGCTGGTTGTGCACTAGCCGCTCGAGGACCTTGGAAAGGAAAAGTAAGATGGAGATAGGACGATACTCGGAGAAGGAGGAAGGGTTGGTCTTTTTAGGAAGTGGGATTATTTGCCCCTCCTTCCACGCCTTAGGGAAAACATTGGTAGTAAGGGAATGATTGAAAATGTGACATAAGATGGGAAGGATTTCGTCTAGTATAGGCTGTAACATTTTACGACTGATGGCATCACAGCCGATAGCGTTGGAACTAATAGACATAATACACTCCTTAACACCACAAGCAGATGGTTGTTCAAAGAAGAACGGTGGATACGAGGGAGTTGGAAGAGATGAAAGATATTGGATAGAAACAGGCGTTACTTGGCGAAAATCCATGACAAAACAATGGTAAGTAAAATGTTTTAAGAAAAAACTTTTTTAAATTATATAATAGCATTAATTTTTCGCAGAATCAAAAAGACAACAAAACGTCGACAATTGTTTCGCCTCTAAACGAGGCATTATCAAGACTGTCTCAGAGAGAACAGCTGTTCTAAAAATTAATACTATTATATAATTTAAAAAAGTTTTTTCTTAAAACATTTTACTTACCATTGTTTTGGGATGAAAGATGTTGTAAAGTGCAGGCCTTGCGACTCTGCTCAATCGTTGATGAGGAGGAAAAATGCTGGTTTAAAGAATCAATGTCAATTTTCTTGGGAATATTCGAGTTAATAGCCTTTCCAATCCCCAGAGTTTTGAGAAATTTCCAAACTTTGGCAGGGTCGCCGTTCTCGACCTTATTATATATATATAATAAGGATATAATTATGGATGTGTTGGCGTTGTGCATTCCTACACACCTTACTGCAGAGATTACGTATGGCGATATATCTTTCACGATTACCTGGTGTAGGATGTCATTTAAACATACTTTTGGCCGCTGCTTTTTTAGAAATTAAGGCCTTAATTTCAGTAGTTAGCTAAGGGGGCGGCAGATGTCGTATCCGCACCGCATGAACAGGGGCATGAACGTCATATAGATCAATTAATTTACTAGAAAGGATTTGTACTTTTTCGTCCATGCACTCTGTCGCCATTAATGAGGACCAGTCCATCTTGCTGGCATCATCGCGGAGTCTATCAAGCTGCATGGTACCAAAATTACGCTGCAGGAGGATTTTAGACTTTGGTTTTGGGGGACGAAGTTTATAGGAAAGGTAGATCAGGTCGTGGTAGGAAAAGTCGTCAGCTGTGCACTGTCCATGCTTAGCGACTAGGTCAAGAGAAGAAACAAGGACAAGATCAAGTAGAGAAGGGATACGGTTAGGAAAGTGATGTGTAGCGTTCAGACGCAGGATGGACATGTTACAGGATTCAATAATATCGAAGAAAGGCAAGGAACGAGAGTCCTTCTTTAACAAGCAAGTATTAAAATCACCCATAACTATAGTATGACCGTAAGAAGGAGACAGGCGTTCTAGGATACTTTCAAAAGAGGAGAAGAAATTAATATTAGAAGAAGGGCAATAGTAAACACCAAGCAGAGCTTGGCAATGGCCAAGGAAAAGGTGTTCACCGGCATTCAACGGAGGGGGTTGAGGTGACATATCTAATATTTGGAAAGGAATGTTGTTACGTAAGTAGATGGCGACACCACCACAGGAGGGGAAAGTTCGATCGTTTCTGATCAAATTAAAGCCGGGAAGGATATAGGGTGCAGAGGGAATACACGGTTTGAACCAAGACTTGGAAACTAGAATGACATTTATGTACTTGCTGTCAAAGGTGGCCAGCATCTCTGGAAGGTGACCCGGAATACTCTGAGCATTTATATGCTTACGCTAACGAAGCTGTCATTCAAGCTACTCGCCGTCACAATTCAATACAAATACAACGCGGAATCTTGGCAGTCGAATACAAAAGCATCAATGTACAGCGCTGTTGTCGCATCCCTCGAGAGTCAGCAAGCGGAATAGGAAGTACGGATTCCACGCGCTTAGGTTATAAAAGGATTTGGAGCCGACATTGCATATAAAACTTATTTTTAATGAAATACGATGAGAAAGATAAACTTAAATTCACATTGTTTTATTCACGTATAAATAAACGTATGAAATAAACTATATAGATAAAAGATTACAAAAACGCTAGTACGAAATAAAATCAACAATTATTTTTTCACACACAACCTGTAACATAAAACAAACAATCAATCCAATAAATTTATGGGTACACATACGCACCTACAATACTTATGAAATTTTTGAAAATACTAGGTGGTATTATGAAGTCTATTTAATTTGGTCACTCATTTGGTATTAAGAATACAAAGTATTTAAGCATTATCGATATAATATCTCCTTTACCTGTAAAATATTTGGCACGGCTGTTATTTTTTATTTATTTAATCCTTTTTTAGTGACATAACTAACGTCCTTTTTAAAATGCTTTTTCTCTTTCACGTGCTATAATACGCTTCCATTTTTCTTGTCTTATTGCATTATGGGGAAAACTTAAAACAAAATAAAATATATTCAAAAAATATATCAAACAGTAATCAAAAAATTGAAATAAATAAATGACGACCTCATCTTTCAGTATGAGACTTGTTCTAACATTGCGGTGTGAAGTTGAAGTGAGTGAGAACACTCACTTCAACTTCACACCGAGCAAGCGCGTAGTTTGCACAGTTAAAAATAACCATAATATTCTTTTTAACTTTACAACATTAACAATGTGAACTAATTTTTACTTGTCGAAAGTATGACACTCCATCCTCTTTTTTCACTCTAAAAGAGTAGTTTTTAAGCGAACACTTTGTCACCGTGAAACGTCTTACTGCCAGCGCGGTCGCAAAGCGACTGAAGTGCTCAAGTGTGCATTTTTCGATAGTGGACCGAGTTGAAGTGGTGCCGTTTTTATAGCACTGATACCGATCAGCCCTCAAGGGCTTTGATCAAAAATACCTAGATTACCGAATCTAGGTATTTTTGATCAAAGCCCTTGAGGGCTAAAGAAGTGATTCTGAAGTTTTTCTACTGACTCCAGAGACAGTAACATTAACAGAATTGAAAATCTAAATAACATTTACTATTAACTTAGAGGATTCCATAAAGGTGGAGTAAGTTGGTGAGGTAGAACATTAAGTTAACACTAACGAGACTAACTTCATACGCAAAATGAATACCAAGTAAGGTTAATATAATTGAAGGTGTTTGATTACGTAGTAGCAGCCGACTTAGAATACCCGAAAGAGCAGGCTATTATTGTTTCTTACTTTTATTGGTAGGTAATTACATTAACATAAAAGCCCATTTCCCGTAAAATGAAAGATTCAATTACATTTGAAATTCCTTAATAGTCTGAAAAAAATTAAAATAGAACTCTTAAAAATGTATTTCTCTTCACTCTTACAGTTTTCTTGAAGAACTCAAAGTGGTCTAAAGTCTGGTCTTTTAATCTTATACGACCTTAATATAGAAAGTTTTTAAAGAAGTCACCCTCGAGGGACGATGACATAATTATGTTAAAAGTTTGGTTAACATTAGAACTCGTAACTCATAAAAACGTAACATTATAAAAGTCATAATCTAATATTGAAAATTATCGTTTTAAGCTAATGTAGAAAGATTAACCACTATTTTAGGAATTTGGAATAAACTAATAGTCCGAGACGCCCAGGACTTTAATTGGCTGTGCCATAGCGGCTGACACGTAAGATTTTGTTGCCTTTCATCAAAATTTCATAGCAAAGCCAACGGGTTTAATTTTTTTTTGTTTTTTCATTACTTATTGCAATTTAGCTGCTACTTCTTATTAAATTCATTCGGCCATTTTGGACATAACCCATTATATGGGTGCCCGGTGACGGCAATAGGCTTGCACTCTATTACGTAGGACTAAAAATTCTGGCAAATTGTAGGTGTGTAATGGAATAAACTAAGATAAACCAAATTTAAGGCATTATGAAAATACCTATGATAAGAATTAACCTATTGATTTCAAATGCATGATTTTATGACAGTCACGAACCTACTACCACAGAACAGGGAATACTACTATGTAGTCCAGAAGTAAATCTACTTGGAAAGTGCGCTGGAGCCACGCACACATAGGCACCGCTCACCGACACAGTGCGAGTGTCACTTGCTTTAGACACGCGTCTGTCAGTATTGTAGGTAATATTACAGTATTGTAGGTAGTATGGTAGGAACGGTACATGCGTTGACACCTTAGCACCTTCACACTTTCCAAGCACATCCGGATGTGCCGGCGCTGCTGCATCGGCTGAAGGCCTCAACGGCGTAAATATGCTAACCTAGCAGGTGATTACATATTGGAGCCGTTTGGGGTTGAGACACTGGGGTCATGGGGTCCGAGTGCTCGCCGCCTTTATAGAGACATTGCTAAACGCTTAATCGATGCTTCTCAGGACCAGAAGGCTGGCTATTTTCTGGCCCAAAGAATAAGTATCGCCATCCAACACAGCCAGCATTCTGGGAACCTTCCCAGTTGGCAATGACGCGGAGGATTTTTTAAACGATATTTTGTAATGTAAATATTATTAGTATATAATTATGTATATTGTAATTCTTATTCTAATTGTAAATAAACTTATATTTAACATATTCTAATTATACCATAAAGAAATTAGCTATGGGAGTTCACCGGTTATTGGCCATTACAATGGGTGGTGTGTGTGTAAATAAAGTAATACATCAAATGTGTCTATTGATATTGATGCATAAGTATATTTTATTACCACTGCAAATGGATAAAGACGCGTTTGAATACTGAAATGTTCCCGTATATCTCTGAAGGACATAATATTTTACGCTTTCACAGCTGCATTACTTCTAGAACCTTTCCACGGTTTCATTTCATCAAAGTTGTAAAACAGTGCTGTCCTACATTTTCCTAACACTGATTGCAGTTTATACTGCTCTTTTTAGGTGGTCTTATACTTCTTGGGCAATTTTAAATTACAGTTGATATACTTAGGTAGTCATACTAAATATTTCAGAGTATGTTGTACATATTAATAGTTAAGTTTTTGGGACTTAAATGCGTAAATTTCAATCAATCAATCAATCATTTATTTATTGCTGAACACAGGTAAATTATTACAAGGTTATCCTAGATGATACAGGAATCTACTTCCGCTGTGCTCTGCCTCACCGAGCATGCTATATTTATAGGACGATACAATAATGTCATATACATATCCAATTACCTTCCAATTACCTTCTATATGGCCTGATGTTTCGACCGAGTTACATCGGGCCGTATGTTGTACATAATTTTGGTTCAGGCTTTCATTTTAATTAACGGTGGTAAATCAAAATTAACATAAAAGTAAAGCTAAGAAAAATAATTAACATCCTCTCACTTGAAACCTACGAGTATGTCAAGTATTTAGAAATATCCCATAGCTCAAGCTTATATCAGCTTAATTTGGGCTAGATGACTTTGTGTGAGAATGTCCAAAACTATTTATTTATTTATCAGGAAGTCAGATGTCAGTCGCTCCACGGAAGATATTGAATTTCAGCCGCATCGCAATTAGACTAGAAAGCCAACCCCTACTGGGTTGGGAAAAGCCTCTGTGGATGATGAATGGAAGGCTTGGATTATATTTCTATGTCATTAAAAGGCATTACTAACAAAAGTACACAACTTTTACCATCCATCTATCCAAATAAGATACATAGGTCTAACAATGGGTAGGATTACTCAAGGGAGAAGGTAAATTTCCATCTTCAACCGAATGGAGTGTTACTCCATTCGGTTGAAGATGGAAATTTACATGGAAATTTACATGGTCATGACATTCCCGTCAAGTCTAGTTACACAGATGTCTGCGGAGTAATACTAGTGTACGTACCTATCTATTCCTGGGAAATATTATTATCTAATTAACTACTTAATTATAGTATTATACATAATTTAATTTAGGCAATGAAAAACCTGGAATGATTTTTATTTTTGTATATTTCACAACCTACAGACGAGTCCTGCCGATGACATCAGTTTTTGTGATCTATTTATAATTTCTATTTTTTTTAAACAAATATATTTATTTACAATAACAATTACAATATCGACGTAGGAAAGCATATTTGCTGTAAGTAGACATATTGCAATTTATTGTTCACCAGAGCCAAAAAACTTTATTAATTTCGGAAAAAAAAAATAGTGTCTGACCTATCCATGATATTGCTACCATTTTCGGAACATAGGTTTATTTAACTGCCAGTCACCATTTGCAATGTAAACTTTTTATCCAAAGTTACTATAAGTACGTGTTTGGATAGTTACAGCAAACAGTTTTTTAAATCATATACCTTTAAAACGCTGTAATTAAGGAAGAAAAATGTACGCGTAAATGGAAATATCATCAATTTACAGGCGGTAAATATGCTGTTCAAGATTTTAATTGATTCAAGATGTAAGATTAAATTTATAATTGTGATTAGATCTAGAAATGCAGTGGGTCAGTTGGTAATGTAATGTTTGGTTGAAATAAAATCTCGTAAATGGTAAAAAATGGTCTTTTAAATTGTTGAAACAAAATTTGAAACTCTAATTATACTGCCAGAACTTCGTTTCAACAATACAATTAATTAAAAAAGTATTTTTCTCTTAAATATAAGAGATAAAACATAAAAAATAAAATTCACAAAACAAAAATTAAGGCCCTAAAACTAGTTAGGAACACAAGAGTTCTAAGAGAAAAGCAAATAACAGTAGTTAGCATTATTTTTTTAATGCTAAAAAATCACACATTTTCAAAATGCATTATGTGGTGTGAGCTTTTAAAGCAAATACGTGATGATTTGCTGTAAATAACGAACACTAAAACTGTAGGTTCCCTAAACTTGCTGTAAGTAAACGAATGTAAAAATCACACGCCGCAGAAATGCGTTAAGTTTTTAAATGGGAAGAAGTAAGTATTTGTAAAGCAAAAAATGCAGTCTTTCTTTTGCTGTAAGTACAAAATGTTTAAAATGACTAGATTTTCGTCTACATACAGCTTTTAATCTTGCTAAAAAAAATATACGTACGGGCGTTTTCAACGGCGTATGTAATTCTTTTTTCATCGTAGAGACACGGGACACCGGTCATTCGATGCGGCTTTTTTTTTATTCTAATGGTAGTAAAAAGTCACTTTAGGTATTTTGTCTACTTACAGCAAATATGCTTTCCTACGTCGATATACATAATTATATACTAAAAATATTTACATTATAAAATCCTCCACGTCATTGCCGACTGGGAAGGTTCCCAGAATGCTGGCTGTGTTGCCACGTTGGATGGCGATACTTATTCTTTGGGCCAGAAAATAACCAGCGTTCTGGTCCTGAGAAGCATATTTATATACCTAAATATACATACAGTAAATTCAGTATACCTACTTGTTGTTGAAAAGTTTTACTTACAGTTTTGTTCAATTTGGGATAAAATGAATTTCGTGTACGACGAGTATAAAGATCTATCAGGCCATGTTCGTGTGTTTGACAATTTTGCTCATTATTTCAAATAAACAACAATAATAGTATGTAACCTAAATATGGGTATTATTGATTATTATTATAAACCAGTACACTTAATTTTAAAGCTAGTCACTTATCAGCTATCAAAGTATAATTATAGCAGTTTATTCATCGCTGACATTTTATTGTGGCCCCAAACACGAATTTGTTTACTCGGATTTGCATATTTAATTACATTTCTAAACAAAACATCGAACTATTTTGGTTCTTATTTAATCAATACATGCGATTTGTGAGTAATCAGTGGAGTTTTAGAATGACGAACATAAATAAAATATTTCTAGGCAATATTTCTACTTAGGTAGGTAACTTTTTTTTTTATCGTTATGTATATTTATATTAGAGATATTTATTATTAGATTAAAATACCTACTTACTTGGTTTTATATTCCTACCATAATTTCTAAGAAATTACACAATTTTACTTTTTTTAAATTTATTTATTTATGTACAACACACAGATAAAATAAAACAATAAGAAGAGTACAAAGAGAACAGTGAGCAGTTAGTACAAGGGCACTACTTATTCCTAAAAGAATCTCTTCCTTGTAATATTTTCGTATATTTTATCTATTACTAACGGCCCTGGCAACTTTGTCACGCCCTTTTAAACCTTCCCTAAACGTTTACGAATATTTCAAGTCAAAAATTAACCAAATCGGTCCAGGGGTTCTCGAGTTTTAGCGAGACAAACGAACGGAGATTCATTTTTTTATATACTAGCTGTCCCGGCGAACTTCGTACCACCCAATATTTTACTTTTAAACCTTCCCTGGACTTCCAGGAATATTTTAAGACCAAAATTGGCCAAATCGGTCCAGGCATTCCAGAGTTTTAGCGAGACAAACGAACAGTGATTCATTTTTATTTAAATAGACTAGCTGACCCAGCAAACTTCGTACCGCGTCAGAATCAATAAAAAAATTTGCCTTTTTTGCTCACCGTTTAAACCTTCCCTGTACATCCACAAATATTTCAAGACTAAAATTAGCCAAATCGGTTCAGCCGTTCTCGAGTTTTAGCGAGACTAACGAACAGCAATTGATTTATATATATATAGATAGATAGAAGTTTAGCCCAATTTTAAGTTATAATATTGAGTTATAATATAATATAGATATAATATTAATACGTACGTATTACGTACGTAGTGCTTCTAACTTCTAACCGGGAATTAAGTATTATGTTCTCCAAAGCCTCGTCTGTTGATCGATAGATTAGCAGCAATAGAGCTTACAAGTTTAAGAGCAGTACATTGAGCTGCCGTATCGCATAAAGCAGTTTCTACCAGACAACCTTTGGATTGATAGAACTTGAAGGACATAATTCAATATAAATTCATAACAGTCTTTGACAGTAGAAAACAATCATTATTTAATTAATTTAATATTAGTTTTTTAATGAAGTAGGTAAGCTGACACGAGCTAGGGCTTTCGCAACTTTGTTTGCGTGCGCTGAAAATCTGTTGGTACAAAGAATAGGTATAATATAAGAGAATTATAATAAACATAAACCTGTCCAATTTGAAAATATACAGTAATTACTATTAAAGATATAAATGGCACGTAGTATATATAATCTATGTGTCGTACAATGTGATAAATGGATTGGGCTGTTTCTAATCCGACAGAAATATTAAGGCCATCATTTAACTTCTATACGCGCTTATTACTTATACAGTCACGTTGGAGAAGGCAAGTTTAGTCTCTATTATGGATTTAAACTTGCTACGGTCATACTTCTTTTGCTTTCTCATTTCTGACAATGCCTGGTTTCTGGCCTTTTGACAATCTCAGAATTGATCGAAATACATCTGCCTAGCTCCCTACTATTATAATATCCATCCATGCATATTCTGTTTCGTCAATCTCCTTTTATCCAACCTCTTTAGATGACTAAAGCATCTAAGTATCTCTTTCTCTCTTAATTTTATTCACCCACATTTTGGCAGTCATTGAACTGGCTCCACGTAGTTGTTGCGAGCCTGTTACCATTAATAGACAAATTCTAGTTTGCCTCATACCTTGGTTCATATGCGCACAACCCTACCTATTACCTTTGGACCCTAATAGGAATTTCTTTGACAAAATGGCGAATTCTCTTACAACAAGCAAGCTGGACTAGCTTGGGGAAACCAATAATGTTTGTTTTATCGAAATCAGTTGACAGTAAAATAGTTACTGTCCTTATTGTCAGTTATTATAAGTACAATCACTCAAAATTTACGCAAGCAGACCCGCGTGTATCTGCTAGTCATGTAATATTTTCTGCTAATATAACAGTAATTACAAACGTAGCAGTTCAAGGTGAAAGTGGTCGGCCTACCGTGGTCTAATTATCGACTAAGACAACCAAAGAGAAAATGAGATCATGTAGTTACTAAGGCGGCTTTAACATAATCCCATTAAGTATTTTTTTTAATAATCCTACAGAAGTGTAAACTAACAAGATTGTGAAATGTGATAATTGTAACATACCTCATATATTTGTGACGTATGTAACTAGATACTTACCTGTTAAATATGGATTAATCGTCTGCAAAAAACTTAACTAGGTATGCAATACATTCTGCTGTTGCAATAATTGAGCTGAGTTTGTCGATCCGGGTCGAACTCCTAAACGACTGGACCGATCTTTATGAATTCAGATATATGCACTCACGGTGATGGTCACTATGACCGTGCCAAATTTCAAAAAGATCGGTCCAGTCGTTTAGGAGGAGTTCGATCCCAAACGAAATACACGAGTCGCCTAATAATTAAACAAGACGCTTCCAACAATAATACTGAACGTTCCTTTTTACACAGTAGTCAGTTCATAAATTAGCGATATTACACATACATTACATTCTATAAACTTAGATTTTAGTTAACTTTAGTAAATAGTAATATTCACAAAATACTATCTTTTTACCTATTTTTGACTGAAATCGTAGCCATAATTTTTGTCATTATTACCACGCATATTGTCACACTACATTTTTAATATGCCCAAGTTATTCCATTACTAAAAAATAAAACAACTGTGTTCGTAGTATCCGTCGTAGAGTTCTCGTAGGCAATGTTTGCAGAACATGTACATACGACTCATTGAATACATAACTACCGCTTGATTTAATTTTTATTAGGAACTAGCTGTCCCGGCGAACTCCGAAATTTTACTTTTAAACCTTCCCTAGACCCTCACGAACATTTCAAGACCAAGATAAGATAAATCCGTTCAGCCGTTCTCGAGTTTTAGCGAGACTAACGAACAGCAATTGATTTTTATATATATATAGATTATTATTACGGACATCTATTATTTCGATGATTATAACATATTTTAAGAAAGTAAATATTATCTATACACGCGATAACCAAATGTTGAATTTCCCCATGAAGTAATCCTGCTGTCGAGATTGCATTGTTTTCTAGCATTTCCATTCCAATAGAGTCACAAGTGAATCGAGTTCGAATCGAGTAAACGTGGGTAAATCAGAGCAGTTCAATGAATGGGCGAGAAGCTCAGTCGCCCACGCTACGTCGAGCGCGCGAACGTTCGTATCGGTCCGCGGTCAACCCTCAACAAGTGTATCACTATTGGAACTTTACTATCGATATTAATTAAATTAAAAAAGTATAGTGCAATTCTCGTAAGTGTAAAGTTCGAGTTAATTTAAATATTGTTGTGAAATTTTAAACCCTGTTCTAAATTAAAAGACGGTTATTTAAATTATTCCTTCTTAATCGTCAGCGTTGAAAGTTTATGAACTCATTTAAATTTCGTATTCAACATGAAATACTAGAGAAACCTGTTATTTTATTTTCCAGTTCAGCCTCTATTAACATTTAAGATTAGGCAAATATTACACTTGAAGTGGGTATCTTAATATTCTTAGGACATTTTATTTTTATTATACCTTACCTAAAAGAACATTTAATACCATTTACATTACATGTAGGTACCGAATTATGTATCAATTCAATTATAAATAGTTATTCGTTTCTTTAAACAATTATTTTCAATGAATCACCTATAGTAGTAATCATCTGAGTATACAAACAAATATTTAAAACATTTAAGGTAAATTTAAGAAAACGATTACGTTGAATCATCATTTTTCAGCGAGGATAGACAGACAGACTGAAATAAATCACGCCTATATCCCCGAAGGGGAATGCTGAGGGGCAGTACGCACTCATACTATGCCAGTAATATTGTCGGTCCCATGTAATAGGGGGCAAGCTTATTGCCGTTACCGAGCACTATAAAATGTTATTCAAAACCACTCTGTAATCAAACTAAATTTCCCACAGTCAGGACAGATGTTACATACTTACCACTAAACAGTCTGCAGTTCGAGCGAGTAAACAAAACATCGTCCAAATATAAAGAGCAAAAAATGTATTTTTGTCTGATAGACAAACACATGTTGTAGTTATCGAACAAACCACACAAAGATAAATATTTTCTCGACCATATAAATCTTTATACTGAACCCAGTAACTCGAAGAATCCCACACAGCGAGATTTGAAATGATTAATATTAATTAATATAATGACTAATCATTTTCTTTTCAATTAATCCAAATTAGATGAAAAATATTTGGACATGCCGTGGTGGCCGGATAATTAATAGGTGGTAGGTAATATAGAGGGTATTTTCTTGGAAAATAAATTCCGAAACGGCATAATATAGTAATGTTAACGAACAATAGGGCAAAAACAATGAGTCAAGAACTCATCCTATTTGCTCAATGTCTTGAAAATCTATTTTATTGGCATTAAGTACTGACCCAAACTTCTTTCTTCTCTAGTTTAAGTCAGGATCTACGGCAATTTCTAAAAATAACTTAACATTATTTGGTTTCGGTCAGCTTGATTTATTTACAATAAGAATAAAAATGTACAAAAAATAGTTACACTAGAAAAAGTTGTTTAAAAAATCCTATGCGTCATTGCTGACTAGGAAGGTTGAATTGAACTCAGAATGCTGGCTGTGTTGCCACGTTTGATAGCTTTACTTATTCTTTGGGCCAAAAAATAGCCAGCCTTCTGGTCCTAAGGAAGCATCGATTAAGCGTTTAGCAATGTTTCTATAAAGGCGGCACGCGCTCGTACCCCATGACTCCAGTGTCTCAACCCCCAACGGCTCAAATATGTAATCACCTGCTGGGTCAGCATATTTACGCCGTTTGAGGCCTTCAGCCGAATTATAAACATCAACCGTCAACCTATCAAGATATATTAATTATATTAAAATCTTACTGCCTATATCTATACTATCTTACTATCTAATAGTCTATCTATAAAAACTGTAAGAAAACCCGTGCATTTTCTTCGGAGATTAGCACGTAACATACAAACAGACAAGAATTAAAAAGTTTTTTTTTTTTTTTTTTTTATATTTGGTTCGCCAAATTGACGCCGCCCGCCTGGTGGTAAGTCGTGACGACGTCTAGCGATTGTGGGCCACTCTCACAGCACACATTACTATTGAGAGTGGCCCTCAACTTGACGACCTACTGATGTGCCTCTTCACGCTCCGCTTAAAGAACCCAGGATTATATGTGGGAGGAAACACGTGCACAGGCAGGGCGTTCCAGGCCACTATCGTTCGGCAGAGAAACGAACGTTTAAAACGTTCGGTTCTCGCGAACATGCTATCCACTGTGTGGGGGTGGCATCTCTGCCCGGCACGAGTCGTTCGGGATCGGAAGGAAGAGGGTGGGATCAGATTGAAGAGCTCTTCAGAACACTCGCCGTGGTAAATACGGTAGAATGTGGCCAAGGATGCTATTGTTCGGCGCTGAACTAGCGGCTCAAGGCTTCCCGTTACCTCCGGACAATCTATAATACGGATAGCCCGTCGCTGCATAGCGTCGAGAGCGTCCAGCAGATACTTCGCGGAGCCGTCCCAGAGGTGAGAGCAGTATTCGACGCAGGGTCTAATCTGCGTCTTGTACAGCAGACACCTCTGGTCCGGTGTAAAGAATCTCTTTACCTTATTCAGTATTCCTAGTTTCCGCGAAGCTAGCCCTATGCATCTTTCGATGTAGTTTTTATTATTGAGCTCTCGACGAACGTCTATGCCAAGGATATCAAGGTTGTCCTTCATTGGTAATAATGCATTCTGAAGAGAGGGTAGGGGAAGGAAAGGGGATTTCTTCGCAGTAAATGCACACGCCTGTGTTTTGCGGGCATTGAACTCGACCAGGTTCTCGGTACCCCATTGAGAGATACTGTCGAGGTTACGGTCGAGATCAGCCACGAGTCGTCGTCTCTCCTCTTCAATCTCAGATCGCCCCGCCGTCGGACGAACCGAGTAACTCCCGTGCAGTGTGCTGTCATCTGCATAGCAATGAATGTTCCCGAGGGATAGCATATCATTGATATGCAGAAGAAAGAGAGTTGGTGATAGTACGGACCCCTGCGGTACCCCGGCATTCACTTGCAAGAAGCGAGAAGCCTGGCCATCGCAGAGGACCCGCACTCGGCGCTCGTTTAAAAAACTGGCAATCCAGCTGCACAATTGAGGAGGTAGACCATATGCCGGAAGCTTGGAAAGGAGCGAAGCATGCCAGACCCTATCGAAGGCTTTGGCGATGTCCAGGCTAATAGCCAAGGACTCGCCGTGCCTTTCCATAGCCCCACCCCAGACATGCGTTACGAATGCCAGAAGATCACCCGTTGATCGCTTTGGCCTGAAGCCGTATTGTCGATCATTGATTAGCGAGTGATCCTCTAGGAATTGCATGAGCTGCTTATTTATAAGGAGCTCAAGCACCTTGCAAATGACTGAGGTGACAGCTATGGGTCGATAGTTGCCTGGATCGGACCGATCCCCTTTCTTGGGGATCGGTTGTACGTTAGCCTCCTTCCAGACCTCCGGCACGAGCCCTGAAGAGTATGACAGGCGGTACAGACGCGTTAATACTGGAGACAACTCAGCTGCACATTTTCGTAGCACCACCGCCGGAATGCCGTCAGGGCCACTGGCTTTCCGCGTGTCGAGTGACCGCAGTACTGCCCGTACATCACATTGCCTGATAACAATATCAGGCATTGTGTGGCCACAGTTGGCGATGGCGGGGGGCTGCAGGCCACGGTCGTCGACCCGGGAATTAGCCGCAAAGAGGTCTGCGAGCATATCCGCTTTCTCTTGGGCTTTGTGAGCCAGTGTTCCATCTGGGTAACGCAGTGGTGGCAGCGAAGGCTGACAAAAGTTAGATTGCACGGCTTTGGCCAGTTGCCAGAATCCACGGCTGCCCGTGGGATGGGAAGTGAGCTCCTGACCAAGCCGCGCGACACGCTGGGCATCCGCTCTCTTAAAGGCCCTCTTACTCGACTTTGTGGCCAGGTTGTACGCTGCTTTGAGGTGGCCCACGTTTGGGTCGCGCACAGCCCGGGCCCTGATCCAGGCGCGATATGCCGACTGTTTTTGTCGAACAGCTTTGGCACAATCTCGCCCGAACCAGGGACGGGCTCTGCGGATACTGGCGACATCAGTGAAAGGGATGTAATAATCCATCCCTAAACTGATCTCGCCAGCAATAGCAGAAGCACTATCCGAAGGAGCCTTTCCTACAAAGCAGCGCTGGCTCCAGGGGACGGACGCATAATAATCGCGTAGACCGTCCCAATCCGCTGACGAGTAGTGCCATAGTCGTCGTGACGTTTGTACAGGACGTGCAGGAGGTGACACCTTCATGTCAGCGTGAACAACACAGTGGTCGGAACTACCCAGTGGGGCTCCTACTGAAACACTGTACTGGGCTGGGCGACTCGTCAGCAGTAGATCCAGCAGAGCGGGCGCGTGATCTGACCTGTCTGGTATCCGGGTGATCCCGCATACCATCTGGGTCAGACCGTGGGAGAGAGCGAACGCATGGGCGGCTCTACCCGCATGATCAGTCTTGAGGGACCCCAGCCATTCAATGTGATGGCCATTGAAGTCCCTCAGAAATACTAGGTCAGCGTTCGGGAACCGCACCTGCGCTTCATGAGCCGTCTCGCTGAGGTACTGGAAGAGCTTTGTTGTCTCAGAATCCCCTGTGTGGGATCGGTAGACGCACACGTAGATCTGGCTCATAGAGCCATGGTCTACGTGCAGCCAAAGGACGGAATTGGAGGGGTTCTCTAGGCAGCGCAACCGGCGGCAGCAAACATCCGCCCTAACGAACACGCACACCCCGGCTTTGTCTCGAAATTGTTCCTCGATGACATAGCCGGGGTAACACAGGTAAGACGTGTCGTCAGGGCGGCGTATTTGTGTCTCCGTGAGGAACATCACAGCGGGCCATGCCGTCTCAAGTTGGTGGTGGACGGTATCGAGGTTCGCATGGAGTCCACGGACGTTACTGAACTCCACCTCGAAATGTGAAGTTGTGGGGTTTCCTAGGGCCGCTGTGTAACGTTTATTTCTTTTTTGTTGCACTGCCATTGTAGATTTTGAAGAAGAAGCGTGAAGACAGGGCGACATTTGGTGCAGCAGTAAGTGACAAAGCGCAGGGGCTAGCTTTGTCTAGAACCGTGTGGTTAGGTCGGAGCCGACTCGCCGGACGGAAGGGCTCCCAAACCCCCCTGATGCAAGGCCGCCGCTACCCCACACCGGTTACCACCCGGAGCGGCGATCCCACATCAGGATTATGCGCAACATGTGGGGCAGCCTCCTGGGGTGGTTGGCCCCAGGCGGGCCCCATGACTGTGTTGCGGGCGGCCGCGGCAACGCCGTTGCTAAGGGTCTCCCTGGCCGGCGAATCGACCCACACCACCCACACTAGACTCCGTTTCGCCCCCACTGGTCCCATGCCTGCTGCACCATACATCGCTCCGGGCCCGGCGGTGCAGCTGCTGAACCCCTAACGCAACCCAGCCTGGGCTGGGTTACTTGGGGGGCTTTAGCACAGCTGCACGGTGGTACCCCCCCGGACCAACACTGTTGTACCACCTGGTACCCACGTAGGGGCCGAAGCCACTCCATAGGTACCGTAAATTAACGAGCCTCGTCCGTTTATCAGCAGGTGCGCCACTAGCAGGTGAGGTCGCTGGGGCCCTATAGATGTTGGTAGAGCCCCTTTGCACCCAACAAAGTAGGTTTTGTTTTATTAATATTTTTTTGTTTATTTCATTAAATGTACAGTAACATGATTCTATTAGGCTCAGGAAATTTATTTATCGTCGTTATTTTATACAATCCGATATCAGGAAAAAAATCATCATTATAAGCTATTCCACGCGGGCGCAGCAGCGGGCATCAGATAGTGTAGAATATCATATTACCATATTCTTATTAATTTAATATCAATATTCATATATCATATTCTTAGAAAATACTCTTTCAAAACAGCTAGCTAATTACATTCGACAGTTTGTCTACAACAGTTTGTTTTAACATTTGTTAAACATTGTATTTATGAAATTACAAACTTCTTCAATTTGCTTTTGAGTTAATTTGTCGCGGTTTAACTTTCTCTGGGGAGTCGACAATGTTTTCTCTCTGTGGTTTCGTGTATTACTGCTGTTAATCTTTACGAAGGGAATAATGGTGTGCGGGTTGAATTAGGTTTGTAAAAAAGAAAAATGTAATGGCGTCCAGAAAACGCCGGGTGTAGAGAAAGTACCGGATAAATAAAAGAGTAGTATCCGCACATCACTATACGTTTACTAATGAGAAATGCCACTCGTATGGTCAGAAAAAAACTTTTGCTACTACAATTACATACTGTAGTGGGTTGTGTTAGCATTAAAACTTTTGTCTTCAGTGAAAGGGATGTAATAATCCATCCCTAAACTGATCTCGCCAGCAATAGCAGAAGCACTATCCGAAGGAGCCTTTCCTACAAAGCAGCGCTGGCTCCAGGGGACGGACGCATAATAATCGCGTAGACCGTCCCAATCCGCTGACGAGTAGTGCCATAGTCGTCGTGACGTTTGTACAGGACGTGCAGGAGGTGACACCTTCATGTCAGCGTGAACAACACAGTGGTCGGAACTACCCAGTGGGGCTCCTACTGAAACACTGTACTGGGCTGGGTGACTCGTCAGCAGTAGATCCAGCAGAGCGGGCGCGTGATCTGACCTGTCTGGTATCCGGGTGATCCCGCATACCATCTGGGTCAGACCGTGGGAGAGAGCGAACGCATGGGCGGCTCTACCCGCATGATCAGTCTTGAGGGACCCCAGCCATTCAATGTGATGGCCATTGAAGTCCCTCAGAAATACTAGGTCAGCGTTCGGGAACCGCACCTGCGCTTCATCAGCCGTCTCGCTGAGGTACTGGAAGAGCTTTGTTGTCTCAGAATCCCCTGTGTGGGATCGGTAGACGCACACGTAGATCTGGCTCATAGAGCCATGGTCTACGTGCAGCCAAAGGACGGAATTGGAGGGGTTCTCTAGGCAGCGCAACCGGCGGCAGCAAACATCCGCCCTAACGAACACGCACACCCCGGCTTTGTCTCGAAATTGTTCCTCGATGACATAGCCGGGGTAACACAGGTAAGACGTGTCGTCAGGGCGGCGTATTTGTGTCTCCGTGAGGAACATCACAGCGGGCCGTGCCGTCTCAAGTTGGTGGTGGACGGTATCGAGGTTCGCATGGAGTCCACGGACGTTACTGAACTCCACCTCGAAATGTGAAGTTGTGGGGTTTCCTAGGGCCGCTGTGTAACGTTTATTTCTTTTTTGTTGCACTGCCATTGTAGATTTTGAAGAAGAAGCGTGAAGACAGGGCGACATTTGGTGCAGCAGTAAGTGACAAAGCGCAGGGGCTAGCTTTGTCTAGAACCGTGTGGTTAGGTCGGAGCCGACTCGCCGGACGGAAGGGCTCCCAAACCCCCCTGATGCAAGGCCGCCGCTACCCCACACCGGTTACCACCCGGAGCGGCGATCCCACATCAGGATTATGCGCAACATGTGGGGCAGCCTCCTGGGGTGGTTGGCCCCAGGCGGGCCCCATGACTGTGTTGCGGGCGGCCGCGGCAACGCCGTTGCTAAGGGTCTCCCTGGCCGGCGAATCGACCCACACCACCCACACTAGACTCCGTTTCGCCCCCACTGGTCCCATGCCTGCTGCACCATACATCGCTCCGGGCCCGGCGGTGCAGCTGCTGAACCCCTAACGCAACCCAGCCTGGGCTGGGTTACTTGGGGGGCTTTAGCACAGCTGCACGGTGGTACCCCCCCGGACCAACACTGTTGTACCACCTGGTACCCACGTAGGGGCCGAAGCCACTCCATAGGTACCGTAAATTAACGAGCCTCGTCCGTTTATCAGCAGGTGCGCCACTAGCAGGTGAGGTCGCTGGGGCCCTATAGATGTTGGTAGAGCCCCTTTGCACCCAACAAAGTAGGTTTTGTTTTATTAATATTTTTTTGTTTACTTCATTAAATGTACAGTAACATGATTCTATTAGGCTCAGGAAATTTATTTATCGTCGTTATTTTATACAATCCGATATCAGGAAAAAAATCATCATTATAAGCTATTCCACGCGGGCGCAGCAGCGGGCATCAGATAGTGTAGAATATCATATTACCATATTCTTATTAATTTAATATCAATATTCATATATCATATTCTTAGAAAATACTCTTTCAAAACAGCTAGCTAATTACATTCGACAGTTTGTCTACAACAGTTTGTTTTAACATTTGTTAAACATTGTATTTATGAAATTACAAACTTCTTCAATTTGCTTTTGAGTTAATTTGTCGCGGTTTAACTTTCTCTGGGGAGTCGACAATGTTTTCTCTCTGTGGTTTCGTGTATTACTGCTGTTAATCTTTACGAAGGGAGTAATGGTGTGCGGGTTGAATTAGGTTTGTAAAAAAGAAAAATGTAATGGCGTCCAGAAAACGCCGGGTGTAGAGAAAGTACCGGATAAATAAAAGAGTAGTATCCGCACATCACTATACGTTTACTAATGAGAAATGCCACTCGTATGGTCAGAAAAAAACTTTTGCTACTACAATTACATACTGTAGTGGGTTGTGTTAGCATTAAAACTTTTGTCTTATAAATTTTTGACTTAGTTTACTTTTTTGTTTACTCTACCTATCAAAAAGTAAAGCGATTGAGTCATTGGGCTGATGTGATGATGCCGATTCTGTGCACAAATACTTTTGTTTTTAAATGAAACAAAAACATATTACTGGATAGAACGATGTATTTTTTTTTAGGTTTTCGTCCCTATTTCTACTGCCAGGACACCCCCGAAGGGATAACCCCGTTGTGTCTTTTGGGTGGATTGTGAATCTAGGAAGTGAGTAATGATCTTTAAAAACTATAACTAAAAACCCTCTTGTACATACTCGTATTTTGAACAAAAACCCCGCATCCTAATTGACCCATTCGTTTGGTTGCTATTATGCCACAGACATACAGCAGATACATAGATATACCTACAGGTAAAACTTATAACACCCCTTAAAAATAATAAGAAGAGCTTTGAAAATATATTCTCTTACTGACATTTTACAAAAATCATATGAACTTGCGGCTGTCAAGTGTACTCTGACGTTGGTACGTGCGCTATTACCACGTAGCTCGTGAAATACGACATTAATGTACGAGTTACGACTCGGCTCGTTTCGTCTACCCATATAATGCGTTCTAGTCGCAATAAATTGAAATTGACACATTTATCATCACCCCCTCCATGATTGTATTTTTTATTGTACATGCCTACATATAATTATGCGTCTACATGCGTACGCAGAGCCCAGAGGTGCATTAAACGCTTACGTTTTGCCAGTCATTTTGTTGATTCCACGTAATGTGCGTGACAATGGGTAGGATAACAATAGAAAATTCATTTGTAGTCCGAACCCAAATTCCCACATGTCATATTCCCGGAATCTCTGCAGTCAGGCGGTATTGTTCCACCATCGTATACCAAGAATAACCAACACTACATTGATTACCAATGACCGATGATTCAGTAATCGACGAATCATACTCGTATCTAACACAAATATAACCGGACAGTCGTCAAAGTGATAAAGTTTCAATCAAATAACTTACTACTTATTGCCCAATCTAGTTTATTGGATTACAAAGCCAGTGATTGATGAAAAACAAAGTATACAGAGATACTATTTTATACAGGTTTAAGCGGCTCTTAGTTTAATGCTCGAACTACATAGATTCTGTTCAGTGGTCTGTAACATCTGTCCTGGCTGTGAGAATTTTGGTTTGAATTACAGAGTGGTTAGCGGTAACGGCAATAGGCTTGTCCTGTATTACGTGGGACCGACAAAATTACTGACGATGTGTGGGTGTTTAATGCACCTCTGCCTACCCCTTCGGGGATAAAGGCATGATATATGTCTGTAGTTTAGAATCTACTTCAGTAACTTACTAAATATCGTTAGCTAACTGGTGGATGGTCGCGGCTTAGCTCGCATGGATTAGCGTTCTCGTTTTATACAGCCGAAAGAGTTTGCCGAGAACCAATGAAATCGCAGAAAAAGCCGATCACACGACCTAATTAACACATTTTTTGACATTTTGCTTGATACAATTTGTTATCGGCATACTCTTCCGAGCGCTGTGGTATAGGGGCAGGTACACACTGCAGCATATGCAACTACATCATTATCGTGAATCAGTCCAGTTTTAATGATTAGATACTCCATAAACAAACTTATAAACAAATTTTACCTATGTTTAATTAAATATAATAAACATAGTAAGTTTTTTTCTGTTAGATTTGAAAATCAGTGTGAACTTTTCATATTGCATTCAATTAAAGTCTAGCGATATAACTATCGTATGTAACATCTCTAGATACAGTGTACGGAATCCGGCTACGATGCTATCGGCTGCGTATCCACTACTAAGCTAGCTTTCTAGCATACCTACTTAAGCTATAACTCATACGACTGCTTCGGTGGGATAGTCTATAGTTCATTATGCCAAGGTTTGCATTGTTCGCAAAATTTGAGTGTTTTCTATGTAGGTATCATAGTGATGTATTGTATAATATTAAAAAATACATAAGACATTATGTTTTTATCAGATATCTACTTCTGTTCAGTACAGTAGACATACATGGCCTTGTGCAGAAATGTCTAAAACTTTGAGTTTCACTTTATTGATCAACTTTCAACACCCGGCCCTCTTTTCTGCCAATCCAAATACTCTATAGGGTTTCAGTCAATTTCATTCTCGTTTATCCACGCAGTGAATGGAAGGTAATAAAAGAAGTCCTATATTCACCCAAACATGTACCCATATAAATGGAAATCAGAAGCAAAGTAAAGCATATTTGATCCTCTAACAAAACACGCAATATTGTTACAGAGATTGCTACCACAAATCTTGCTAATCTCCAATTAATTTTCCAAGCATACATATTATTTACATTTTATTTAAATTTTCAGCTTGTCTAAGTACTTGGATGTATACCGATCGACAGACTATAGTGATTGCAAAGATCTCTTCATCTAGCCTAAAAGATATATGGATTTGCATAGTTTGGACGGTTTATTACTTACTTCTTTGAGGAATTATCGAATACTAAAATAAATCGTGCTATCATGAACTTATAAAACTTTTGATATAAAACAGGATGTGCGTGACAATATTGGAATTCCACCTTCTTAGTACATTGGTTGCGTTCTTTTAGTTGGTATACCTACGTTCGATCATAGCGATACTTCCTAAGTATACTGAGTCAACTAACATATAGTAATTTTATAGGAGAGCGATTTGAAGACAAATCGCTTATATTTTATGAAATTTATCTTAATTAGAGTAAATTAAATGTTTCTTTTATATTATTGGATAATCTGGGACACCATGGCCTTTCTTGTAGCAGAAGTGCAGGTCATATACCTCGACACGCTATTCTAAACGACATAATTCGTAGGGCTCTTTCCACCGCAGGTCCGGCCGTACGTGAACCAAATGGTTTAGCACGAAGCGATGAAAAGAGAGAGGAAGAGGTATGTCGTTGTTACCGTGGAAGATGGGAAGGCCTTTGGTGTGGGACGCTACATGCGTTGACACCTTAGCACCTTCACACCTTCCAAGCACATCCGGATGTGCCGGCGCTGCTGCTACATCGGCTGAAGGCCTTAAACGGCGTAAATATGCTAACCTAGCAGGTGATTACATATTTGAGCCGTTTGGGGTTGAAACACTGGGGTCATGGGGTCTGAGTGCTCGCCGCCTTTATAGAGACATTGCTAAACGCCTAATCGATGCTTATCAGGACCAGAAGGCTGGCTATTTTCTGGCCCAAAGAATAAGTATCCAACGTGGCAACACAGCCAGCATTCTGGGAACCTTCCCAGTCGGCAATGACGCGGAGGATTTTTTAAACGATATTTTGTAATGTAAATATTTTTAGTCTATAATAATGTATATTTTGTATATTGTAATTCTTATTGTAAATAAATATCTATTGAAATAAATATAGACAAATGCATATCATTGTTGGGAATAATGTAAACACAAGAAATAGTTGAAAGTGGTTAGGAGCCCAGGTAATGTTCCTTTACCATTCTTTTGAAAGCAATCAATGTCGGTGATCGTCTGATAGTTGTAGGCAGATTATTCCACAGTCGCACGGTTTGAACGGAAAAAGACATGTCATAAAAAGTAGTTGAGTGCTTAGGCACCGCTAACACCAGGGTTTCCGATGACCTCAAGGATCTCACATGTGTGACATCGAGATAGCAGACGTCTGCATAGTCCAGGATAGGAAGAAGGATAGATTGAGCAAGCGTAACCTTGGTGGCCGTGGGTAGAAAGTTACGTAGTCTGCGCAAAGAACCTACTGATGCGAATAATATATGAACCCCTACTCACTCTTCAGAATACAATATTACCAATGAAGGACAATCTAGACATCCTTGGCATAGACGTTCGTCAAAAGTGTTAGCCAAAATCGCATGCACGACTCACCGCCGTGCATCGCATACTGAGTCGCAATACACTTGTGCCGATGCGTCTTCTCACACACCCCGCGTATACAGGTACGATGTCAGTTGAATGAGTATACAATATACGATTCTATCTGATGTTGAAATTGATTTAGTATACGCGAAATTATCTCAGTAATATTGTTCTTTTTAATTTTTTTTTTAACACTATCATAAAGATCATAGATTATTGTATACCTTTATATAAAAATCATAAAATACCTAAATTTGCTAGTTGACTCAGTATACTTAGGAGGTATCGATAGAGTCTTATATCTCTAATTTATGTTTTAAATTTATTTTAACCCTTCCTTGTAATGAGAGTATCTGCTCTCAGCGACTTAGTCCATTGAAATGTTACATTTGGGTGTGCAAAAGTCAGAGGATGCTAATTTATTTTTTAGATATCAAGATTATGATCATTTTACAGTAAAATTCAGCACAGCTTGTTTGTAGATGAGTTTTCGAGGAATAATTTGCAATATTAACATTTCAATATTTATTTATTAATAAGGGTTTTACAGCGCTCCGAAATTAACGACAACACTGCCTTGAAAAAGCGTTGCAAATCGTTATCGCGCTGTATCGGGCAAACTAACATCGCACAAAAATTTTGTAAAACCCTTAAAACAAATAAATATTGAAATTTTAATATTGGAAATTATTCCTCGAAAACTCCTCTACAAAAATGCTCTGTTGAATTTTACTGTAAAATGATCAGAAAAAATATTATAACCCCTTAAAGAACACTACGTCATCTAACCCAAACTAAGCTATAAGCTCCTGCTTGACGAGACGTGCAAGATTTTCGAGCGAGTGCTCGCTGGGCGTCTCGTCAAGCACTTGGAGGGGGCGGGGCCCAATTTGAGTGACGGCCAATACGGCTTCTGTCGCGGGAGGTCGACCCTCGACGCCATATCTCGTCTCAGGGACGACGTCAACGAGGTGGTTGGCCGGGGGGAGGTGTTGTTGGCGGTGTCGCTGGATATCGCGAACGCGTTCAACACTATCCCCTGGTCGTCGATTGCCGAGGCTCTGAGGTACCACAACGTACCGTGGTACCTCAGACGCGTCTTGGCGGATTATTTTACGGACCGGGCCATCTCGTATCCGGCCCGGTCGGAAATTGTTCGCACGGAAATGCGATGCGGTGTTCCACAGGGGTCGGTCCTCGGCCCGCTCCTGTGGAACATCGGGTATGACTGGGTCCGACATTCCGAGACGCCAACGTGTTGGCCACGGTAGGCGTGGCGCATGTGGTCGGCCGCATCAGGGCCCTTGGGCTTGAAGTCGCTCTGGAGAAATCTGAGGCTCTATATTTTCATGGGCCGCGGATGAAGCCGCCTCGAGGGGCATCCATCGTGGTGAGTGGCACCCCCATCGCTGTCGGGGGGACCATGAAATATCTCGGTCTGGTCCTTGACAGCCGATGGGGTTTCGCCGAACACTTCCGGCGGCTGTCACCAAAGCTGGTGGCATACGCCGGAAGGCTCGCTGGGCTGCTCCCCAACAGCGGTGGACCGGGAGTGCTTGTCGCCGCCTCTATGACGGCGTAGTGCGCTCGAAGGCACTATACGGAGCGCCCATTTGGGAAAGCGCCCTCCGCACGGACACCATCGCCCTGCTGCGACGTCCGCAGCGGGTGATCGCGCAGAGGGCAGCTCGAGCGTACTGCACCGTCTCGTACGAGGCGGCGTGCATCATAGCGGGTAGCCTCCCCTGGGACCTCGAGGCGGGGGTTCTAAGGGCCGTCTACGAGGAGAGTGCCCTGATGCGGCGAAGTGGGGGTCGGCCACTTCCGGAGGAGATCGATCGATGGCGACAATCTGCCCGCGACGATCTCTTCAGGAAGTGGTCCTCGAGATTAGAGACTACTTCGGTTAGCTCCCAGCTCGTGGGGGCTGTCCGACCCATCCTGCGGGCCTGGGTGGAGAGGTCACACGGCGTACCGACGTACCACCTCACACAACTCCTCACAGGTCACGGTGTGTTCGCCAAATACCTGTGCAGGATTGTTGGGGTGGAGCCGGACGTCGTGTGTCGTCACTGCCCGGCCGGTGTCGTCGACACAGCGGCCCACACCCTTGCCGAGTGCACGGCATGGGACGGGCCGCGTATAGCCCTCACGGGCATTATCGGCGGTGATTTGTCGCTGCCGGCCGTGGTTCTATCCATGGTCGGCAGCCGGGAGAGTTGGGCCGTCATTGCCTCGTTCGCCAGCGAGGTGATGGCGGCAAAGCGCGAGGCGCTACGGGTACGGGAGCGCTCTGGACAGACGCTCCCTCCCCGCCGCGCAGTTCGGGGTCGTCGCCGCGCAGAATTTTTGCGCGGCCCCGAGTAATTTGTCTGGCCGTGGGCGGTTGGTTGGGGGACCACCGTCCACTGAAGGCCACGTGGTGACAGGCACCCTTCCCGTGTTCCGGGGTGCGCCGGCCTATTCTTCCTTTTTCTTCTTCTTCTATAGCTTGCCCGCCCTCTACCCCCTCTGCTTTCAGAGGGGCCCCTGAGGGCGGTGCACAGCATCTTTTATCTTTTGTTTTCTTCTTTCGCTCTTCGAAGCTGGGGGGTGGGGCTTGTAATTGCCCCCCAGAGTTGAGCCCTGCTTCAATGGGTGCCCCTAGCCGGGTCGCAGTGACTAAACCTCTGGCCTATCCTGCGGCCCGGTATGGGTGAGACGGAACACCGCGGTGGTTTAGTGGGTATTACGGTCCTATTCCAGACCGTCGAGTCCCACACACCGCCCTGCTGCCCCCGCAGCGGGGTGACGGTGCCTAAATGCATTCCCCGCGTAAACAAAAAAAAAAAAAAAAACTAAGCTATAAGCTTGTACTATTCGATCTAGACAACTAATAAACATACATATATATTTCTAAATACACACTATACCTACATAGAAAACATCATAATTAATCTGAAATATCATAACATTATATGGAAATCGTAAATAAAACCATTCATTATACCGGGTGTTACGTAAGGGTTATATCAACCCGAAGCCAGCCCAATCAGCTGGTCGACCAGAACCCGTTTCGTTATGCGGCGACCGCCAGAGAAGAAAAAAAAGTTCATCAAAAAATTTAAAAAGATATTTCAACACGGGTTATGGTTGACCAGCTGATGGGGCTGGCTTCGGGTTGATATAACCCTTTCGTAACATTCTGTATATATTTCTCCAACTTTGCTATATAGCTACCTAATATTATACCAAATATTTTTATAACAGTTCTCCTAATTTATTATTGAGGTACCTTTACAGATGCCATATTTTTGTGCGTAGGTACTCGTATACAGCATTCAACTTTATGGTTATGTAGACTTCTGTGTTTCCAAGCCGAAGTTTTATTACCTTATGCTAACTTCTACGGACTAAATTCAACTAGTTGTTATACGGCTGCAATATTTCCCAGACGTGTTTTGTTTCGAAGTTTCCATTATTCATTGCTGGGTTTGAGCTCCTGTACGTGTTTGTAAAATAACAGATTTGAATATTAATTGGATTACCAAAAGTGTAAAGTAACCACAATTAAGTTCTCTTTAGAAATTAGGTTACTATTTTGGACACATTTAGTTGCAAAATTATATGAGTAGATACGATACGTAAGTATAAATAATAATAATAATAACAATAAAACTTTATTTCAGACTCATGATCCATACATAAATTACAAAGTTTAGAACAAAAATAAAATAAATAAAAATACAAATACAAACAATCAATTAATTAATTAATTAATTAATATCCCTTTATGTATGTGAACTGATTAACTATACAAGCTTCAATGTCACTCGACATTAAAACTTATACAATCAATCAGTTCACAGTTTTCATGTGGCAACTTTTATCCATCTCTTATACGTATCTGTAAACATTAACCTTTCAGATAGGCTCCTTACAATAGAATTCTGACACTCGTCGACCCTGGTCATGAATCCAGCAATGCGAGACCTTTGGATGGCATTAAAAGAGTTAACGCGTGCCTCTAGAAACATGCCCGACGCACTACAATATCTTGACAGTCCATTTAATTGCCTAAAGATATTATTATAGGCAACTCGTATACTGTCGTGCGACTTTTGTGTGCAATTAGTCCAGAGTTGACAAGTGTGGGGCGGGGCCCCAAGGGGGCGGGGCCCCAAGTGATTAGATACTACGTCCTCGCCGTCCGCCCTGGACCCCAACTTGACCACGGTAACGCAGTGGCAAGTTGGGTGACCGAACGTATTTAGTCTAAACTTGTGATTGGCCAAATTTTTTGCGATTTTCCTGCTATGGATAACATTGAAGATACCTCCGGTCCCGACACTGCCCTTTCACGGGCAGTGTCAACCGACGACATTGCGCACTCAAACCTGATACTGATGCCTATGGATTTGGGGGCTCGCGCCGCGCCGCCTAGTTGCAGCGCGATGTCGACGCCCCAAGGAACTGATGCTGCTGGGACTGACGATGGGTCAGCTCCCAGCAGTGTGAAGAAGAAGGGCCGCTCTTCTGGGACGAAGAAGAGGACCCTCGAGGAGAAGGGGGGGCCGCCGCGCGACCGTAGCACCAGCTGCTCCGGGTGGGGGTCCCTCCTCTCCAGTGATTCGGAGGAGGAGGTGCCGGTCAAGACGGTGCGTACGCGTCTCGACGCGTACAGAAGGCCGCCGCCAACTCCTCCTCCGTCCTCGGTCCAACTGTCCCAGCGAAGTCGCCGGGAAATCGGTGGGCCGCCCGCGCGGGAGCTTATGAGCGTTTTTGCCCGCATGAACGCGGCCATGCGGGGCAACAGGAACGTGGCGGGGAGGAAGAAGATTGTGGCTTCACTGGTGGATGAAGCCCAATCTTCCCTCAACAAGCTCCTCGCGCGGAGCGTCACCAAGGAGGAGGCGAGGCTCCGGAAGCAGGTGACGAGCCTGGAGGCGGAGCTCGCTGCTTCCAGGAAGCAGATGGATGACCTGTGGCGGGAGGTCGCTGACTTGACCAAGGTGGTCAAGGCGCCTCCCGGTCCCATGCTGCCGCCTCCTCCGACGGCTGGACCAGCGCTGAAGACGGCGCCACCCACGGCGCCCACCACGGCACCCACCAAGGCGCCCGCCACGGCGCCAACCACGGCGTCCACCAAGGCGCCCACCAAGGCGCCCACTAAGGCGCCCACCATGGCGCCCACCACGGCGCCCAACACGGCGCCCGGATCGCCGCCACAGCCTGTGCCGACTATGGTACAGGTCCTGACGGCGATCGAGAGGCGCCTCGCGGTCCTGGAGGACCGGGCGCACCGCCCTCCGCTAGCACGTCCCGCGTTCTCATACGCGGCGGCTGTTGGCGGTTCTCCCGCTCCAGGACCAAGCGGCACACCCACTGTCCGCCGCCCCGCTCCGCCCCAGTCCGCTCCAGCGTACCGGTTGCCGGCCGAGACCGCGGCCCAGGCGCGGAAGGCGAAGGGGCGCGGCAAGAAGAGCGGCACCCCTGCCGCCTCCTCTTCCTCTAACGCTCCCGCTGCTTCTTTACATCCCTCCGGACGGGAGGGATGGGAGGTAGTGGGGGCCAAGAAAAGGAAGACGAAGGCCGCCAAGAAAGTGGCCAAAGCCGCCGCGGCGAAGGCGCCGAAGAGGCCCCGCGCTCCTCGCTCCACAGCCGTCGTCCTTACGGTGACGACGGAGGGTGTGGAGAGGGGTGTGGGGTACGCTGATGTCCTGAGGACCGTGAAGTCCTCAGTCAACCTCTCAGCCCTCGATATCCAGGGGGGTCTCCGGTGCAAGACGACACGCACCAGGGCTCGCCTCCTCGAGGTCTCCGGCGCCTCCAGCGGCCCTAAAGCTGACGCCCTAGCAGCGCAGCTTAGGGACGCGCTGGATGCAGAAGCCGTCCGCGTCACCAGACCCACCAAATGCGCTGCATTGCGCATCACGGGTCTGGATGACGCGGCCACGACGGAGGAAGTAATCTCCGCCGTCGTGGAGGCGAGCGGCTGCCCCCGTGACCAGGTAAAGGCTGGGGATATCTCCTTCGGCTCCACTGGTCATGGGATGACAGTCGTCCAGTGCCCCGTCGCGGCGGCACTGAAAGTGACGGACGGACGAAGCCTCCTCGTAGGGGGCTTCCTAAAGGCGCAGGTGCACCTCCTTCGTGCCTGGGAAACCAGATGTTTCCGGTGCATGGTGGTGGGGCACGTCGGAGTGCAGTGCACAGCGGAAGTCACCGTGGGCGATCGGTGCTTCCGCTGCAGCCGGCCCGGTCACAAGGCAAGTGCCTGTGATGCCCCGCCTCGCTGCTTTAGATGCGAGGCGGAGGGCAAAACTGCGGACCACCGGGTCGGCAGCACAACCTGCGCCGCCTCGAGGCCAAAGCCTCGTCCGTCCGCTGAGAGCGGTGGGGGTGCCGCTACTGCACGGCCAGATGTTTCTCGGCGGGATGCTGATATGGACGTCCATTAATGTCTGACGCCCATATCCGCATCCTGCAAGTGAATTTGAACCGCTGACGCGCTGCTCAGGATCTTCTGTACCAGAGCATCCGGCAGTGGTCCATAAACTTGGCCGTGGTCGCCGAGCCGTACTACGTCCACCCGGGAAGCCCGGTGGACGAGGACGGCTCGGCCTGTTTTATCTTCGGGGGGTCCGCCGCAGACAACTCGCGCCTTGCTATCATTGCAAGGGGCCGCGGGTGTGTTGCGGCGGAATATGATGGGTTGGCAGTCGTGGCCACCTACATCTCGCCGACACTGGACGAGACTCAGTTTGAGCTATGGCTCACTGAGCTCGACGTCGTCTTCGCTGCGTGCCGTCCTCGCCCAGTCCTGCTCCTGGGAGACTTCAACGCCTGGAGTGAGGCGTGGGGCTCCCGGGAAACCAGGGACAAGGGGAGGCTTCTTGAGGACTGGACCAGAACACGTGGTCTGGAGGTCCTCAACCGGGGGAATGTCGCCACCTTCTGGCGGCGGGGGACCAGCTCGGTCGTGGACGTATCGTTCGCGACCTCTGCCCTTGCCGCCCGTATTACTGGCTGGCACGTGGAGGAGGGTGAGGAGACGCACTCGGACCATCGGTACATCCGATTCGATGTCGTCCCCCCACCTGACCTCCCACAGCCGGTAGAAAATCCTCCGGATCCGCGTTGGGCACTTCACCATCTGGATCGGGAGGCTCTCCTGGAGGCATCCATCGTGCAGGCCTGGATTCCGGCACCGGACCGGCCTGCCGATGTGGATGCCGAGGCGGAGTGGTTCAGGAGAGCCATGTCGCAAATCTGTGATGCGGCGATGCCTAGGGTTACACCCAGACCGGCCAGGAAGCAGGTGTACTGGTGGTCGCCGGAGATTGCACAGCTGCGCGCAGCATGCATCTCCGCCCGCCGCCAGTACACCAGGTTTCGCCGGAGGCATCGCCGCCCAGACGACGCGGCAACCCGAGAGGCGGAGCTTTATCAGGCTTACAGGGAGGCTAAAGGTAATCTCCAGGAGACAATAAAGCGGGCCAAGACGGCGGCCCACGAGGAGCTCCTGGAGACCCTGCAGCAGAACCCATGGGGGCGCCCGTACCTACAGGTCAGGGAGAAACTCCGACCTAGGGCGCCCCCACTGACCCAGAGTCTCCAGCCGCAGCAGCTGGAGCGGGTCATGGGCTCCCTGTTTCCGACGAGCGCGGAGGAGCACGTCCCTCCGCGCATGGCTCCGTCTCTGCCCGACGCGGATAGCACCGGCGAAGACGACGTACCCGAAGTCAGGGTGGGGGAGCTAGGGGCGGCAGTACTCCGGCTTAAACGCCGGAAAATCACTGCCCCCGGACCCGACGGCATTCCTGGCCGTGCATGGGTCCTGGCCCTCGAAGAACTCGGGCCTCGACTGATGGGGCTCTTTAGCGCATGCCTCGAAAGGGGCCAGTTTCCCAAGGTGTGGAGGACGGGGAAGCTGGTCCTGATCCGTAAGGCGGGGCGGCCGGTGGACTCACCGTCCGGATACCGGCCGATCGTGTTGCTCGACGAGGTGTGTAAGCTCTTTGAGCGAATTATCGCGGAACGCCTCGTCGAGCATCTCTCGACGGTGGGGCCAGACCTGACGGACAACCAGTACGGTTTCCGTCGGGGACGCTCCACCGTGAGCGCGATCATGCGCGTCAGGAGCCTGACGGAGGAAGCAGTCTCGCAGGGCAAGGTGGTGGTGGCGGTGTCTCTTGACATCGCCAACGCGTTCAACACCTTGCCATGGAGCTGCGTTAGGGAGGCGCTCGTGTATCACGAAACGCCTCTCTACCTCCGTCGTATTGTCGGGGCCTATCTCTCGGAGAGGGCCATAGCTTTCCCCAGCTGGCTCGGGCCAGCTCGGCGGGATGTGTCGTGCGGTGTTCCGCAGGGGTCGGTCCTGGGGCCGCTTCTGTGGAACATCGGCTACGACTGGGTGCTGCGGGGTGCGTTGCCTGAGGGCGTCGGCGTAACGTGCTACGCCGACGATACCCTCGTCACGGCGCGGGGTGCAACGTACCAGGAGGCAGCACTCAAGGTCACGACGGGTGTTGCTCAAGTCGTGGGTCGGATACGGCGGCTGGGACTGGAGGTGGCCTTGCACAAGTCCGAGGTTCTGTGTTTTCACAGACCTCGGAACGGTCCACCTGAAGGTTCCAGCATAAATGTGGGAGGCGTTAGCATCGGCATCAAGCCCTCGATGAAGTATCTAGGGATCGTACTTGATAGCCGATGGAACTTTGGACCACATTTCCGAAGTTTGGTCCCCAAGGTGACACACGCATCGGTCGCGCTTTCGCGACTGATGCCCAACCTAAAGGGACCCAACGCTTCCTGCAGGAGACTGTACCTGGGGATCGTGCGGAGTATGGCCCTATACGGGGCTCCCGTATGGGCGGCGCGGTTGACGGCCAACAACTCAACGCTCCTTAACAGACCGTTGAGGACCTTGGCCGTCAAAACAATAAGGGGCTACCGCACGATCTCCGGAGAGGCTGCATGTCTCCTAGCCGGGACCCCTCCATGGGACCTGGAAGAGAGAGCCCTTGCGTCATTGTTCCAATGGCGCAAGGAGGCGCTGGAGCGGGACCACAGGCCTGCGTCTCGAGAAATCGATGACCGGCGGTCCCAACTCCGACAGGATCTCATGGAGTCATGGCGGGTGCGACTTGAGCAACCCAAGTGGGGTGCCACCATCATCGCGGCGGTGAGACCGATCATGGACGATTGGCTGCAGAGGCAGCATGGTGACCTCACGTATCGTGCGACGCAGATCGTTACCGGGCATGGATGCTTCGGTAGCTATCTGTTTCGCATCCATCGTGAGGTCACACCCCGGTGTCAACACTGCGAGGTTTCCGACGACGACACCGCACTCCACACGTTGGTGGAGTGCTCAGCGTGGGCGAGTCAGCGCCGGGACCTCGTAGTGGGTCTGGGCGTGGATACCCTCTCGCTGGAGACCATGCTTCAAGCCATGGTCTCCAGCGGGAGTAGGTGGAACGCGGCCGTGTCCTTCTGCGATCAAGTCGTGCTCGCGAAGGAGGCGGCCGAGAGGGAGAGGGAGCGTACCCTCCCCGCCGAGTTCCGTAGTCAGCAGCGAGGGCGCCGCAGACTTATCTACGCCCAAGACCATCGACCTCCATGATCGGGGCCTGAGGACGGCGGGATCGCCACCCGTCGTCCTTACAGAAGCAGGCTAGAAGGGTTGCGTGCTGCGGGGCCTTTGCCCCATAGCACGCAACCAGATTCACTCACTGACGCGGGATAAAACCCTACCCCAACGACGCGGGATTCTCATCCCGACCCAACCCCCGCAGAGACCACAGAGGTGATCAAAGTCCGCCGGGCGCCACTGGAAATACGTTCTGCTTGTAACCAGAGACGCCCGGCAACGGACGTTAGAGCGGCCGCGGCCTTGGTCGCGGAACTAAAAACTAAAAAAAAAAAAAAAAAAAAGAGTTGACAAGTGTAAAAACTGTGACAAAAGGCTCGAAATAAAGTTATTTTTACTTGTACTGAGGACTTAGAGAACCTCCTTATAAGCATATTGCCCACAATACAAAGTGCCCTCCGTTGTCGCTCGATATCGGCGTCATCCTTCAGCTTTGAAGTCACGACATGACCAAGGTACCTGAAAGACTCCACAATTTTTATCGGCTGTCCGTTAAGAAAAACACCCGGTATACTGTCAGGTCCCTTATTGGCCCTAAATACCACCATCTCCGTTTTTTTTACATTATAGACTAGGTCATGTTCCCTAGCATACCTCTGACAAATGTCGATTAATCTCCGCAACCCCTTGATTGTAGGGCTAAGCAGCACCATGTCATCCGCATAACTCAAGTTATTAGCATACCTATCGTCCAGTTTGAGCCCGACTGGTGTGCCACTTAGCTCCACAATCAAGTCGTTGATGTACAGGTTAAACAGGTCAGGAGAAGTGACACCCCCTTGCCTTACTCCCTTAGACAGTCGGTAACTCCTGTCGGTAACCCCATCTAATATTGTTGGTCTGATTACGGTACCAGTAACTAAGCAATCCTACAACCTCACCTGGGGTACTCGTACGGTCAAGCTTAGCCCACAATTGCTCGTGGTTCAGGGTATCAAAAGCACGGCTAAGGTCAAGGAAACAGGCATAAACACTTGTCCCTCCCTGCTTATATTGTTTCACAATTTCCTTTAAAGAAAAAATCGCCATATCAGTACATGTATGCGCTCGAAAACCGAATTGGCCGTCATCGATTTTAAATTCAGGTGCTAAGAAGGTATGTATGAGTCTTTCCAGAACCCTGGCCACTACTGTGGCGAGTGATATGGGCCTATAGTTAGCCACACTCGAGATATCCCCAGTTTTGTTTTTTGTGATGGGTACAACTACTGTTTTAATCATTTTGTCGGGTAAGAAACCATGTCGCAGACATAAATTAAAAAATATCGCAAGTACTTCACATACATGCTTACCGGCATACTGTAAATGTTCCAAGCTCAGCCCGTCATGACTCGGTCACTTTCCCCGCTTCATCTTTCTAAGAACATCTACGACATCCCTATTCGCTATGGTGATCCCGCGGTAATTTAAGCAATGAGTTTTAAACGTAATTAGAAGAGAACCAGACCCACCACTCGGACTGAAATTCTCCCGAAATAAATTTGCTATTATCTTTTTATTTTCTTCCCCTTCAATATTTACAGGTATATTAATTTTACCTTCAAGTTTTTTTGTCTCTTTCCAAAATTGTACAAAGTTACGGTCTAAATGATGACGAGCCAGTAAATCTAATTTAATTTTTTGTTGATTATTCTGTACATATTTAACAGCTGCCTTAAATTCCCGACGTGTCTTTGACATGGCCTCAAAGTGGAACCCCGAGCGTGGCTTATAACGGGACACCCACTCGAGAAACGCCTGTCTAGCCTTAACATGCAATTCCCTTACGTGAAATGAATAAGAAAAGGTTTTACAAGGTAATATACCTATTTCAAAGTTTAGAGGTAACTTCCTTCAGCCGCATCGCAGTTGGACGGGAAAGCCGATTCCAACTAAGTTGGAAAAGGCTCAGTGGATGATGATATCCCTTCCTTTTGAATCACTCTATCTAATGCTAAAAAGCGCATTCAAATCTGTTGAGTAGTTGGTTTCAAAAATATAAGCGAACAGACAGCGGAGTCGACTTAATTTTAGATACATTAGAAAGACATATTAGTTTCATTTTAATATTTAGGTATCCAATACTCTTTTTGGTTAACATATAATATTAAAAGTACTCCAGATTCTTTGTTTTATTACCCGTGGTATATTACTTGTTTGTCGTGTTGTAATTAATATTATCTTTTAAAATAACGAAAAAGGGCCTGACGAAAACAACAATGTTTACAATAATAATGGCGGGATTTGCAGTAATAACGCCAAATTATATTATTAGCTTTATGTTCTTTAACAAATAGAGATAACTTTGTTGACAATTCTGAAGAAGAACATTCACTAAACCTTTTAATTTGTGGGAATTATACTGATTGTACAACACGCACTCAAATGTTATCGATGTAACTTCTTGTTGACAACTTCGAAAACTCGACGACGACGTTTTTACTTGTAAAAATAGTTTCCATGAATGAAATGATACAATCAGTGCGGCCGTGAACATGGCGCCTGAAATAGTCGATTAAGGAACACTACATGGTACGTAAAATTTCCCATCGGTAACGGTTATATAAACAGTTCTAAAAATAAATGTTATATACACAAGTGAAATGGATCAAAGTAAACATGTATCAAAAGAATTAATATTTTATTGTATCAATGCTTTAGGTACCTATATCTGTGAAGTGCCTTCGAATACCTACCTGCTTTAATAGTAGCAGTAGAAAGAACTATTCGTGCTGGGTCATTGACGTCATGTTTGGGTCATTTGATGCTTTAAGAATAAAATTGTCGAATAATATAAAATTATTTATGTAAACGGCACCGTTCAAGACCGAGACTAGTGGCGCTGTCTGTAATTTCCAAGGAAATAATAAGGGAAAATGACTTGAATTTGTAATAAACTTGAGAAAACATCCATTTCATGAAATGCAATTTTCTTTCATGAAAATACTCTTCGTTGTATTTTGTCTTATTGTTAGTTCAAAAATATGCAGGATTTTCATTCTATGCTAAAGTACGAAATGGTATAATCATAAACATTAGTTTGATTTGTTGATCCGAGAGCTAAATCGCCCGCGGTAGTACCTACTAATTCGAAATAACCAAAACAATTCAAAATTAGACTAATGATTAAAATATTATTTGGAACACACATAATAATCATACACATCGGTTTCTTCTTTTTTAAAAACAAAGTTTTCCCACACAGAGGAACTAGTTACTCTGAACTAGTTCGCGGTGCGGGACAAGGAAACGTTGTTCGGTATTGCAATTGAGCGTTTGGGCCTGGATTTTTGCCCAGTGCCAGAGGTAACGTAAAAGGCAACCTGCCACGCGCTTCGCAAAAATCCGAGTCCATACACATCGGTTTAATATATACTGTAAATGACGTTTAGTACAAAGGTATATTGCGGTTCTTCAATATCTTATATTATATATTTAAAAGTTATGTTGGTTTGTGTACGCTTCAAAAACTCAAAAAGTTCTGCACCGATCGAGCTGAAATTTTAGCATGATATATAATCCGCATCAAGGATTGTTTTTATCTAATTTTTGCATCAGTAAAAAAAAAATCACAATGTGCCACAGCGAAGCGTGGCAGGGTACAGCTAGTTTAATATAATTAGTTAAAGATGCGAGTATCGCGGGTGGTGTTCGATGACAGATACCTACATAACAAATATTAAACAATTTGAAAATATTAAATTTGGTAGTTGGAAATTTCTTACACTAAAGCTCCGGAATTACGAGCAAACTTTGTCTTTGATAACACCTTTAAATTAGTGCAAATATACAAAAGAGGTTTCAGTAAACTTAGGTATAGAACTTGTTTATTTAGCCCTTAGTAGATTACCGTCATGAAAACATCCAGTGTCTTTTACTTACAAGACTTTTTACGAGCAATGTAGGAACGATGTTGTGAAGAAACTAAGTTATTATTGCTCGTCTTAACTTCGCCCAAATGATTTCTTCACCGAGATAAATAATTATCTTCTTTATGTTCAAAGTATATGATTATGAATGGCATAGGATTATTATAAGAACAATTTGTCAGAGATCAGAATTAATTAATTAACACTGACCTCACTATCACTACATACTCGTATTATAAAACAAAGTCCTCAGCAGCGTTCTGTTCGCGATAAACTCAAAAACTACTGCATCGATTTTCTTGCTGCTTCTACTAATGGATAGAGTGGTTTTAGTGCTTAATTTGCCACGGGCAAAGCCGTGGACGTCCGCAAGTTCTCCCATAAAATTGGTTATATAATATAGCAACACTGCCATTTGATATTATTTTATTTGCCCTCAATGACCGCTCTCATAAAGAAGGTTATGTTGAAAACATCTGCTTAATACCTACTAATACTAATATGTATAACAAAAAACTGTTTCTCCAATTTTATCCGCGATTAAAATTAAAACTTCAGTCAACGTAATTAGCAAAAGGTTTCTTAAGGTAGTCAAGAAGAATTAATTGCACGAGGTTATTTCTAGAAATCTTGTTTAGTTGTGCACATTCGTATAACATATAGAAACTCTGTTACGTGCTACGTAGCACCTTCTTTCACACAGTATATAATTCAGTAAACATTAAGTTCATTTGCTCTTAAGTACTTAATTGTTAAAAAAAAATATCTTGTAAGTATCATAAAACTCACTGTAAATAAACGACTTGTGAAATTAAAATACGTAAACAATACAAACGGTAAATAATGAGTGTGACTACAGAGTGTGTTTGAATGTGAGGTGCAGGTGCATAATCTCGCACTGTGTTCGTGTTCTACGATGATAAGTTGATATTGGCAGAATCAACGGACGCGCAAGATGGTGCTGCGATCGCGGGGCCGGATGCTCTCCATACTCTTCAGTGCTTTGTTGCTGGGACGAGTTATTGCTGGTAAGTCTATCATAAATACATATACCAACTTCAACTATCAATATTTTTGCAAGGAACGAACAAAGTGCCGATGTTTTCCTTGAAAATGACATCGAATTTGAATGAAAACAACACATTGTCACAGAGATTTTCATTTTTCTTCTATTTTAGCGTTAGAAAAATATGCTCTCGTATTGGCAACCCACCGTTCCAAATCAAAGCCAAACAATCAATCCAAGTTTCAAGAGAAACATAGCTAGGGCTCCAAAGTATAGAACCGTAATTGAGGTTTTATGATCACCAGTCTCGTTCAAGAGTTCAAGGGGTGGAATATGAGTTTTATTGCTACTAGAATGTATGGTATTGTTAGGGCCGTCCTCTCGTTGGAGTAGATCTTTTTGTTTTTGCATTTCATTCATCGTTATTTCCACAGAATCTAATTTGTACTTTACAAAATTTCCAACCTACTAAAAGGCTTTCTTTTCAAGATAAACTTTTGTATGCACAAAGTGTTTGCCAAAGTTTATGCTAACTATACTTATTATATACTACTCGTATCTGGAACTTACTTATTAAGAGACTATAGGTAGATAAGGAATTAGTGGTGTAAGTGGAGGAGTTACCTAATGTTCTGAGTATCTTGTGGCTCTATAATTATAAACGTTATACCCTTGGACTTCACTTTTACATACCAACACTTAATACTGATGAAACACGTTCTGATATATTTTTAATGTTTTCATAAGTAAGAAACAGACTTCCATCATCTTATGCGTCTACGGAAATAGCGCCATTTAATTTTGAGTGTTTACCGTTTCATACCAATAAAGTTCGGACCACTAGTATGAATCGCGGAGGACGATTTTTGAAGTGGGTGTTTCACCCCATGGGGTGAAACACCCACTTCAAAAGTCTTTTTTTGGACTTCCGCATTCGAACCACTGGTATGAACGTGGAAGTACTGTTTTGAAGTTCCCGATTCGGACCAGTGTTATTTTACCACTACTGAACAGTCATACACGAAAGTGTTATTACACCAATTCATTTTTATTTACTTAGATGTAAACAAGAGCTTAATAGTAGATCACCGTAATATGCTATCACTATCGCTACGGGGATCCAAACTATGGTTTTAGCTTCGATGCAATATTAAAATAATAATTGTGTTGATACTATATATTAGGTAATATATAATTATATAAATAATACAATAAACTCAACTCCATCCATTCTCACATTAAGCAGGGCTTATATATGATTGGTTACTATATTACCTATATTGAATAAAATATAAATAAATAAATATGGTTAGAACACTCGACCTCAACGCCATCTAGTTTGAAATTTAGCAGAGCTTGAACTATGATAAGTACTATGATGAGAAAAATATTTATGAACGTAGTGTTTAATTTATATACAAAACAACAAAACTCCGGGGTTAAAACTTAATTCCGCTATAACATGATGTATATTATAATCATTATTTAAACCACGTACCCTAAAATCGATCCAAAATGCTCAGGTAAACGCTAGTTCGTTTCTTCAAAAATAAGCCAATAGGAGAACAGCTTGACTTTTTACGTGCTTGCTTGTGATTGGTAGACGATTACAATGACATTATCGTTTCTATGCAGTTTTTTAGTTCCAAGACGAGAGTTGTGCGCGTGAATTGTGTTTTTTGGTAAGTAGATTTTAATATTTTATTTTGGTTTTAATTTTTATTAGTTTCTTTAAAATATTATGTCCATTACATAATTTTGATTTATTAAATTTTAAATAACTATAATGTATATAAATATGTACATATCATACATATAAAATAATCAAAGTCCAATACAAAAAAAAACTGAACGGCTCTTAGTTATTCGACAACAATGTAATCCAATCATCAAATATACTACACTGTTTTCGAATTTGACTAAGATCCCTTCAGTTGTTTTTGTATCGGACTTTATATATAAACTATATAAATATATAAAATATAATGAAATATATAAAAATACATAAATGAATAGACGAATAGATAGAACGATTGAGGAATTATTAGCTGGCCAAATATGTATAGGTAATTGCCTGGAAAAATTACGGATATAGTATACCTTCGAAACATAATAATAAGTAAGCACCTATAATTAAAATGATACAAATGGCTGTTGTTGATTTTGTAATGATTATTTTAGTCTCTTAAGTTATGATTAGAGTAAAATAATTAACAAATAGCCTAATCTCTGATCATTATTTTTAATTAACATTTAATTTAAGTGAATAAGACTGATCTGTGATATACAAATGATTTAGTCATTTTTTTAGTTTGTTATAAGGGGTAATCAACCCTCAGTCTGTGATTTGATTAATAGTTAAAATGTTTTGTATAAATATTTCACTCAATCTATGATTTTATAAGCTGTTGAGTTAGACTAATTTGGAATCTATAAATCATTTAGTTATTTTTTTTATTAGAGCATTATTAAACCTTGGTCTTTGATTTTATTTATAGTTAAGATGTTTTATAAAACTATTGCAACTCAATCTGTGATTTTTTATTAACTGTAAGTGAATTTGTTAGTTTAATATCGATATTTTATTTTAAATCTTTTATATTTACCTATATTTATACTTTTAAATATTATAATATCATTAAAATCGTGAAAAAAAAATTTACATCTGATTTTTACAACTCATAGTTTCATTAAACCTTTTCTTCCCGACAGTATTAAATAAGTAAATAAAATAGTCAAAAAAGTAGTAATGGTCCGAATCGGGAAATCAAAAACAGTAACAGTACGTTCATACCAGTGGTTCGAATGCGGAAGTCTAAAAAAAGACCCCATGGGGTGAAACACCCACTTCAAAAATTGTCCACCGCGATTCATACCAATGGTCCGAACTTTATTGGTATGAAACGGGAAACACTCTTAATTTTATGACACTTATCTTGAAACTTAAGCTTTATCAGCCTTTAAAATAATTATACCTATCTGTGACTTTCTTTGTACATCAATTACAGTATTAAAGGAAAGAAAGGCCATTTACTTAGTAAAACTACATTTCTGGCTCCCTAGACACGAGAATGTTCAGCATAGCCTATACAGTAAATCCAAAAACAGCTATTTCTTGTTTCGAAAATCGGTGTAACATAATACGTTGTCGAAGAAAATGCAGAAGATAAACGTAGTATGAATTCTCTTATATTTATATTCTTACTTAGAGATAAATTAAGAAGAAATTGCGTAAAGGAAATTCAGACTTATAAACATCTTGAATAACCAGGACTTACCTATATACATATTTTACAGTATCTGGGTATAGAAGGCTGCCTAAAGTTGACGCAGATTTACGAACACATGGGTCGTATTCGTAAGTCTGCGTCTAGTGGTAACAAACCAAACTTCTGTTACACTTCACTAACTTCTACGGACTAAATTCGGCTATGTATTATACGGCTGCAATGTTTCCCAACATGTGTTTTATTTCATACTATGTGTGTGAAATTAACATTGACTATGTATCATAAATTAATTGTTGAGCAAATTTTCGACAAATAACTTTCCATTACTATCTACTACTTACTGAATGTTAATAAAAACTACTTTTTGTTAGTTATTATACTTTAATGAGCAACGAAAATCAAAATTTCTATCAGACAGCGTCAGTGGAGATTTAAAGTAATAACGCTAAATTACATTGTCAGCTTTCTGTTAGCAAATATTTGGGAGAAGACAAAGAGAGATTACTTTACAGACGCACATTTATGAAAGGAACTGAGCTTGCTTTTGATTTAGGTATTAAGTCTAGGTACCTGCCTATAACTACAAATATACAGACAAACAAATACTCTATATTATGTACAATTTATAGGAGTTATTGGCTAACGCCTGTGGCGGCACTTGCGTTCAATAGGGTTAGAGGAACACATTACCTGGCTTGATTAAAGTAACTACCTACTTATATGCTATTTTTTCTCAGTAATCTGTTCAACTGATATAAACATAGCAACAAATAGACAGATTTAGTTTTTAATTAAGTATGTATATTTTTCTATCACTAAACTATTAGGAGAACTACCTTTTTCAGTGCACTCCGTACCATGGGGTGTATTGAAACTCATTTTTATTTCTTCAACAAACTCTAAGTTTACTAACCGAACTGAGTTACTTCATAAAGGCAATTTAACATGTCATGGATTCTTTGACACCAAGTTACTACGGTGGGCTTAGATAAATGTCTGGCTTTGTGCTTCCCACTCCAGGGTCCAAGTCATCCTCACTTGCACGCGGTACCCCTGATGACATATGGACGAGACCCTGACAAATGTACTCTCCGGAAATGGCAGTAGGCTCGCCACCTTGTACGTGGGGGGCTAGGGGTTGGGGGGGTTTAACGAATTGGCTAAATGTGGGCGTAATTAGCGCTTGTCTGTCTCTCCTTCGAGGATAAGTCGTAATTTGTGTCCGCCATCACTTTAATGGAAATTATAGATTCATCAGTGCTTTAGTGTAAGTCAACTAACATACTTACATTCTTTCATTACATACATCATTATAAACTATGTTGAAAGAGAGAAGTTATTCGTATAATTTACCCCTTCTGCAGCATGTAGTGAATTATCAGGGTGAAGTATAGGATCTAAAGCGACGGTGTGCGTGTCCCATCGCCTCCACACATTTTGGCAACGCCTCGTTGCCAAGTCACGCAACGTGTCAGTTCAATTTTGTAAATTACCAACGTAAAATGTTATATACAAAAAGGACATTAAACTTCTCTTATTTGTACGCTCACAGCCTTGATAACAGTTTCCTTCATACACCACATTATATTTTATTCCACTATTTCATACATATTTATTTCAAAGAAATTATGGTGTTTATGGAGATTTTGATCACTCACTTCATTCATTCATTATTTACAATTACTAGCATCATTGAAAGTACCTACAGCTCTAACATATTTAAATCACGAAATGTTAGTACCTATCTAAATTCGTAAAGGGTAACATAATAATTTGTATGTTAATTTGTTGTTGCCAAAGCTGTGATACTACTAAATCAATTGGAACCTTTGCCTGGACAAATTATTCATAATACAGGATCATAGGGTGTGTGAGCAATCAACATAATTTGACTCTAATGAAACAATTTCATATGGCTATCAAAACTCAAAAAAAATGTATAAAAATTAACTTTAGTAAACATAGGTAGTAACTTTTTTATTCTATTCTTGATTTTTTTAAGACAAAATTTAAAATTATAATTCAAAAAAACTATTATGTCATCGGCAAGGGGAATGCTCTGACCACTTAGCTACGATGACCATACCGACATCCTACAATATTTGTTTCCTATATAATTTCTAGATCGGATAGCGTTGGAGTGTGTCTTCACTCTTCGCTTAAAGAACCCAGGGTTATATGTGGAAGCAAATACGTACGCGGGCAAGGCGTTCCAGGCCACCATCATTTGGCAGAGAAACGAACGTTTAAAGCTTAATTCTCGCGAAGATGGTTTCCACAGTGTGAGAGTGACATCTCTGCCTGCCACGCGTTGTTCGGGATCGGAATGTAGAGGGTAGGATTAGGTTGAAGAGCTGAACACTCACCGTGGTAAATACGGTAGAATGCGGCCAAGGAAGCAATTGTTCGACGCTGAACTAGCGGCTCAATTATTCCCGTTACCTCCGGACAATTTATAACGAGAATTGCGTGTCGCTGCATAGCGTCCAGTCTGTCCAGCAGATAATACGCGGATCCGTCCCAGAGGTGAGAGCCGTATTCGACGCAGGTTCTAATCTGCGTCTAGTACAGCAGACATCTCTGGTGCGGTGTAAAGGATCGCTTTACCTTATTCAGTATTCCTAGTTTCCGCGAAGCTAGACCAATACATCTTTAGATGTCCCTAAAGATGTATTGGTCTAGCTTCGCTATTATTAGGGAAATTAGAAATAAACATGCGTTGCACAGGAGATACAAGTCGAGCAAGTCCCGTAGTGATTACGAAGCTTTCAGTAGGTCTAGGGCAAAAGTAAAGGAGGAGACTACACGAGCGCACAATCAATATTGCGAACGCGTACAGAGCCATCTAGCGGTGGATCCGCGAGCGTTTTGGGACTACATGCGGTCTAGGAAAGGCAACTCCAGTAAACAGAGGCTTATCATAGATGGCCGCACTCTATCACAAGAAGAGTGTGCAATCGAGTTTGCCCGGTTTTTCCACTCGGTGTACAATCAGGAGCCCGCGGAGCTGAACGTGGCGGTGGCGACTGGCCCGCCTGCCGCCCAAGCGCTCCATGGGACCGGATGGTATACCTGCTTTTCTCTTTAGGGATAGTCGTGGGGTACTTGCTGAACTACATTTATTTAATTCCTGTATAGACACCGCAACGTTTCCAGAACGTTGGAAAATCACTCGAGTCGTGCCCGTACCGAAGGGAAGTGGGGGCCCAGATCCCAGCAATTACAGACCCATGGCGGTTCTTAGCACACCAGCGAAAGTGTTCAAGGCCACGATTCACGGTTGCCTATACGGCCAGGTAAGTGCCCAGTTGTCGGACGCTCAGCACGGCTTTCGTGCCAGGCGAGGGACTACTGGTAATCTGCTCCATTTAATGTCGCGCTTAGTGCCCGCGCTGGACGCTGGCGTACAGGTGGATGTAGCCTACTTCGATTTCAGGAAGGCTTTCGATATGGTAGATAATGACATCCTTTTAACGCAACTGGCAGCCGCAGGCTGCACACCTCATACGCTGGCGTTCTTCGCGGACTACCTGCGGGATAGATGGAACGCGGTACGTGGACTGCGGGGGATACTTTTCCGAACCATATTTCACGAGGTCTGGTGTGAGCCAAGGCAGCAACTTGGGCCCGCTTCTCTTCATTTTATTGATTAATAGTTTACCAGATGTAGTTACTAACTCGATACCATTGCTTTTTGCGGATGACCTTAAATTAGTTCGTGAAGTCGAACAGAATGCCGATCACGACTTGTTACAGCAAGATATAGATAGGGTGGTCAAGTAGAGCGAAGACAACAAGCTTTATTTTAATGTATCTAAGTGCTCCGTGTTGTCATTTAGCCGTGTTCGCAACCCTAATCACTACCAATACGACATGGAGGGGGCGCCTCTGCAGCGCATAAGCGAGGTCAGGGACTTAGGCGTTCGTTTCAGTAGTGATTTGAAGTTTAACACTCATATTACTGAAGTGTGTAAAAAGCGTACCGTAATCTTGGGTTTCTTTTAAGGCACACAAACCAGTTCACCAATATCGGAGCTTTAAGAACCTTGTATGAGGCCTTAGTAAAAAGTCATCTGGAATGTAATGCAGCAATCTAGTCCCCCTATGAAGCTAAGTACAAATTAATGTTGGAACGTATACAGAATAAGTTTGTTCGATTTCTGTACTACAAACTATACGGCGTATACCCATGGTATCCATTATTGTATCCTACTTTATTTATTTTGGGTATGGTAGGATACTAAATTTGGAAGTGCGAAGGGAGGTTGCTTTAGCCACGTACGTGTTCAAAGTGTTCCGCGGGCACATACACAACCCAGCTATCTTGCAGGAGGTCAGGCTTTGCGCGACGAATGAGTACGTGTGGTGGCGGCGGCACCCGGGCCTGCTAGAGGTGGCGGGAGCGCGCACAAACCTGCTGCAGCAGGCGCCGCTCACGCGCGCATTGCGTACGCTCAACACGGTAGCAGGTTATATAGACTTGTTTTCGTGTTCGCTGAATGAGTTTACAAAGGCCATTTATTGCGTTGTAACGCACTAGATTGTGATTAATGTATTATTTATTATGTGTTATTGTGTGATATGTGTTTCGTGTAGATACCTGTTCTTTTTTTTGTTTTTTGGTTATTTGTGTTGTTTGTATTATTATATAGTATGGAAAAACTAAATCCTACACTATTGCATTGGGCCTCACTGTAATAATAGTGTTTGTAGGTGATAAATAAATAAAAAAAAAATAAAAAAAATCTCTCCTCATTCAGTAAACACGGCTCAATATACCTAATACTTTTAAAATATGTATTATTATTATTGTTAAGGTAAACTTACGTTTTCAACGGTGGATATAAGAAAATTGAAACAAATCCCCAGAGAGTCATAAATATCATACAAGTCGTTGCTCTTCCATTTGTTCTATACCCAACGTCTAATAACTCGTAGAGCATTTTGTTGTAGCCACAGGCAGACGAAATTTTGTTTAAAGTAAAATACGAGTACTTTCTACTTTCTATAAGTTCGGCTTAGAGTCCTTACTGTAATTATAATTTAATCTTCAAATTAATTAATTTTAGGGAGAGTTCAATTTAAATGATTTCAGAATGTATCTGCATTGTGATTTCAATACTGTTTCTTGTTATTGTAATTTCTTTATTATTTCAACACCAGCCGATTTCCGAAGCTTTATCCACGTGGACTAGCCTATGTGACCGGTAATCTTTTTTTACTATTTTAAGGTACAGATTGTTCTCATTCATAATATTTACATTGGTATATTTTTTTTTATTTTATTTGTAAAATAAAATCAAACGTCTTAAAAGAAGTGTTATCATATATTTTGTTTATTAACTATGCCTATTTCGCTTACATTTATCATAATAGTCTGTCTGTCTAATAATTCGGTATCCATTTAGTAATGCTCGCAACTAAATCCATTATATGGTCGGCCGCTGACGTGGCAACCAAGACATTTGGACATAGATTGATGCTTTTACCACCAAGTAAGACAAGAACCGAATTATTGATCTATGTCACGATCCGTATACAAGATAAGGGCGATCGAAATTATCAGATAAGATGACTATGTTTGTGAAACAAATACATACAAGTTAATGCGTGTAGTCCAAGAAAATTAATAAAATCAGGGGAAATAATTTGTGTACTTTTCTAAATTGTCAGAAGTAATCATACTGCCATTCGTGCATATATCTATATATATAATACGCCAGTGAAGCCGCTTCTCCTCCTAAACTAAGAATCGCACAGTCAAGTGTGGCACACCGTTGGAAAGGTCGTGGTCTCAAGTGGTGCGATAAGATTAGAAATTTGACAAAAAGTAAACAAAAATATATATATATTACTTGCGCAGTTTGCGCTAAGGGTTGCTAGTTAAAAATATTAGCAAAAGTCTCAAGGACACAGACAGACACATATGACACTTATATACCCGAAGGGTTAGGCAGATGTGCATTACACACCCACAATTTGCTAGTATTTTTAGTCCCACGTAGTAGGGGTCAAGCCTATTGCCGTCACCGGACACACATATAATGGGTTATGTCCAAAATTGCTGAACGAATTTAATAAAAAGTAGCAGCTATATTGTAATTTTGAAAAAAAAATTAAACTTGGTGCCTTGCGATGAAATGTAAATGAAAGGCAACAAAATCTTACGTGCCAGCCGCTATGGCATTGCCAATTCAAGTTCTGGGCGTCTCGGACTTTTCCTGCGCGTCTCAGACTTTATTGGAAAAGTCTGAAAATGGTACTTTAAACCCTCCCCCATACCCTCGGCATGGTCCCCACACTTAGGAATTTTGGTATATTTTACTACATACCGTTAGATATCTCTGTACCAATATACCAAACTATTTTCCCGAATTATTTTCCCTGATTTTCCACCTAATTTGATTGGACTAATACAATAACAAATTCATCTTCGAATATATTTCAGAAATAATCAACGATGCTTTTTAAGGAGGTAGGTACGTTGTGGTGTGGAGCCAGAGTAAGTAGTCTACGTTCTCTCATGAATAAAATTAGTTTTTCCAATTTTTTATTATGTTCTATCTAAAACCAGGCCCAAACAAGTATTTTCCACATATTTTCAGTAAGCTGATGTAGTTTTGTTAACGCGCCCTCGCCTTTATTAATAGCAAACCAAAATGATGCGGTAATTGCATTCCGATCTACACCAGGTTTTAAAAACCGTCATTATTATCGGTAGATTTAAGTTAACTTTTTGTAACAATTGAGCCTTAACTCTCTCAATATACAGTTGTACACGCTCCGTTCATCTGCCGTTTTATTTCGCTGAATTTCTAAGCTAATCCAACAGGTTTATCTAGAACCATAAAAAGCTCAACTTTTTAGTTTATAACACTAATATTTTATCACTTGCACAATAAAATTAAGCACTGAAGTGAAGTAGTAAATTCGAGAGAAAGACATTAAAATATGGTATGGTATTCCAGAATTCAGTCTTTGATTTACGGGTAAATTAAATTTACTGTGAATCCTTTATGGTGCAAGAGGCTTTGATGCTCTGACCACCGTCATTCCCTTATCCTAAGTAAAAAATTAGCACCTTGACAACATATCCGTCATGAATATGAAGTTTAAGTTATATCCGCTTTTTGAAAACAAAACTGTTAATTATTACAATTTACAATTACAATTATTCTATTTCGTTCAAGTTTATCCTCCTGGCGCCCAAGCTAAAAACAGACTGTTCCAAGTATGCTTCTATGAGAACATAATTTAACACAGGCTAAAATCTCATATCACGGAATAACAAAAAAAAACCTAAAGCCCACGCATCAAAATTACAAAAATCGCATGATATTGGATCTACAACCTTTTTTATGACATTATGAAATAGAAAGCAACCTATTTTCATACAAAAAATTATAAAATATTAAGTGCTTGTGGAAGTACATTGGGTCATTAGTACAAGTTTAGGTAACTATTTTGTGTTCTTTTTAGAGAACAATGGGTTGTAATAAAAATAAGTCAAAAATTAACACAACAACCGACCTTAAATTACCGAAATGGGACCAAATAATTGTCGGCATTATTTGGTCCCAACATAGTAGGTTTCAATTAATAACAAAAATTCACCCAGTCCAAAGATATGAGGCAACAAACATAAAAAAAAGCATACAATCGAATTGATAACCTCCTCCTTTTTTGGAAGTCGGTTGAAAATGTAGTTACTTTCTGTAGGCGACGTCGTCGTCAAAATATACCAAACAGTAAACACAGCAGTACAACAGTAATAACTTTATATCATAAAATTTTAATTCTGTACATAATAATATCTAGGACCTAACCCACAAGTAAATTGGGCAAATTTCACGTTATCACTAGCTCTTGGACTATTACGGGTCAACCCATTGATGATATGCTTCATTTGTTGAATATAAGAAACTTACTCGACTATATTATTACGGTGTATTGCACTTCTATGGCAAGTGACAACATCAATACATCATTTGCTATATATACTGGAATGGATGAAATACACGTAACGGTATACTTACGCAAGTCTAGTACAAAGTAGGCTTGTGCAAACCCTTTTTATTACCCGACAAATTCAAAATGAGTATTGTTTCTCTCTATGACCTAATTTCTAAAAGGTTGTGTCATTATTGTCATTGTCCTGAGTCATAATCATTACCAAACAAGCGACCATTTGTCAGCATTTCGCTACGTTTTATAAATAATATCAGGAATTCACGAGTATATTAGTGACGAAACATAATATAGCGGTTACACACGCTAATGTGTAAATTAGCTCCATCACACATCAAATTAAAACTATTATAAGATGAGCTCCGAGAGACTTGCTTTTCAGTACAATGCTCGGGTCTAGTTAATATATAATGGTAACTACCAAAGATTATTATAGTTAACCCAACGTAATGCAGGGACACAGCCACATGCTCGTAAATATTAAATGTAGCACAATGTTTGTTTACTTTACTATGAAGTTCTTTCTTCATAAATTTCTGGTAATGTAAAGAAAGAAAGAAACGTTTATTTAGTACAAAGTGCCCACACAATACAACATAACAGGGGGCATTTTAGGGGTGCAAAGGGGCTCTACCAACATCTATAGGGCCCCAGCGACCTCACCTGCTAGTGGCGCACCTGCTGATAAACGGACGAGGCTCGTTAATTTACGGTACCTATGGAGTGGCTTCGGCCCCTACGTGGGTACCAGGTGGTACAACAGTGTTGGTCCGGGGGGGTACCACCGTGCAGCTGTGCTATAGCCCCCCAAGTAACCCAGCCCAGGCTGGGTTGCGTTAGGGGTTCAGCAGCTGCACCGCCGGGCCCGGGGCGATGTATGGTGCAGCAGGCATGGGACCAGTGGGGGCGAAACGGAGTCTAGTGTGGGTGGTGTGGGTCGATTCGCCGGCCAGGGAGACCCTTAGCAACGGCGTTGCCGCGGCCGCCCGCAACACAGTCATGGGGCCCGCCTGGGGCCAACCACCCCAGGAGGCTGCCCCACATGTTGCGCATAATCCTGATGTGGGATCGCCGCTCCGGGTGGTAACCGGTGTGGGGTAGCGGCGGCCTTGCATCAGGGGGGTTTGGGAGCCCTTCCGTCCGGCGAGTCGGCTCCGACCTAACCACACGGTTCTAGACAAAGCTAGCCCCTGCGCTTTGTCACTTACTGCTGCACCAGATGTCGCCTTGTCTTCACGCTTCTTCTTCAAAATCTACAATGGCAGTGCAACAAAAAAGAAATAAACGTTACACAGCGGCCCTAGGAAACCCCACAACTTCACATTTCGAGGTGGAGTTCACTAACGTCCGTGGACTCCATGCGAACCTCGATACCGTCCACCACCACCTTGAGACGGCACGGCCCGCTGTGATGTTCCTCACGGAGACACAAATACGCCGCCCTGACGACACGTCTTACCTGTGTTACCCCGGCTATGTCATCGAGGAACAATTTCGAGACAGAGCCGGGGTGTGCGTGTTCGTTAGGGCGGATGTTTGCTGCCGCCGGTTGCGCTGCCTAGAGAACCCCTCCAATTCCGTCCTTTGGCTGCACGTAGACCATGGCTCTATGAGCCAGATCTACGTGTGCGTCTACCGATCCCACACAGGGGATTCTGAGACAACAAAGCTCTTCCAGTACCTCAGCGAGACGGCTGATGAAGCGCAGGTGCGGTTCCCGAACGCTGACCTAGTATTTCTGGGGGACTTCAATGGCCATCACATTGAATGGCTGGGGTCCCTCAAGACTGATCATGCGGGTAGAGCCGCCCATGCGTTCGCTCTCTCCCACGGTCTGACCCAGATGGTATGCGGGATCACCCGGATACCAGACAGGTCAGATCACGCGCCCGCTCTGCTGGATCTACTGCTGACGAGTCGCCCAGCCCAGTACAGTGTTTCGGTAGGAGCCCCACTGGGTAGTTCCGACCACTGTGTTGTTCACGCTGGCATGAAGGTGTCACCTCCTGCACGTCCTGTACAAACGTCACGACGACTATGGCACTACTCGTCAGCGGATTGGGACGGTCTACGCGATTATTATGCGTCCGTCCCCTGGAGCCAGCGCTGCTTTGTAGGAAAGGCTCCTTCGGATAGTGCTTCTGCTATTGCTGGCGAGATCAGTTTAGGGATGGATTATTACATCCCTTTCACTGATGTCGCCAGTATCCGCAGAGCCCGTCCCTGGTTCGGGCGAGATTGTGCCACAGCTGTTCGACAAAAACAGTCGGCATATCGCGCCTGGATCAGGGCCCGGGCTGTGCGCGACCCAAACGTGGGCCACCTCAAAGCAGCGTACAACCGGGCCACAAAGTCGAGTAAGAGGGCCTTTAAGAGAGCGGATGCCCAGCGCGTCGCGCGGCTTGGTCAGGAGCTCACTTCCCATCCCACGGGCAGCCGTGGATTCTGGCAACTGGCCAAAGCCGTGCAATCTAACTTTTGTCAGCCCTCGCTGCCACCGCTGCGTTACCCAGATGGAACACTGGCTCACAAAGCCCAAGAGAAAGCGGATATGCTCGCAGACCTCTTTGCGGCTAATTCCTGGGTCGACGACCGTGGCCTGCAGCCCCCCGCCATCGCCAACTGTGGCCACACAATGCCTGATATTGTTATCAGGCAATGTGATGTACGGGCAGTGCTGCGGTCACTCGACACGCGGAAAGCCAGTGGCCCTGACGGCATTCCGGCGGTGGTGCTACGAAAATGTGCAGCTGAGTTGTCTCCAGTATTAACGCGTCTGTACCGCCTGTCATACTCTTCAGGGCTCGTGCCGGAGGTCTGGAAGGAGGCGAACGTACAACCGATCCCCAAGAAAGGGGATCGGTCCGATCCAGGCAACTATCGACCCATAGCTGTCACCTCAGTCATTTGCAAGGTGCTTGAGCTCCTTATAAATAAGCAGCTCATGCAATTCCTAGAGGATCACTCGTTAATCAATGATCGACAATACGGCTTCAGGCCAAAGCGATCAACGGGTGATCTTCTGGCATTCGTAACGCATGTCTGGGGTGGGGCTATGGAAAGGCACGGCGAGTCCTTGGCTATTAGCCTGGACATCGCCAAAGCCTTCGATAGGGTCTGGCATGCTTCGCTCCTTTCCAAGCTTCCGGCATATGGTCTACCTCCTCAACTGTGCAGCTGGATTGCCAGCTTTTTAAACGAGCGCCGAGTGCGGGTCCTCTGCGATGGCCAGGCTTCTCGCTTCTTGCAAGTGAATGCCGGGGTACCGCAGGGGTCCGTACTATCACCAACTCTCTTTCTTCTGCATATCAATGATATGCTATCCCTCGGGAACATTCATTGCTATGCAGATGACAGCACACTGCACGGGAGTTACTCGGTTCGTCCGACGGCGGGTTATCTGAGATTGCGGAGGAGAGGCGACGACTCGTGGCTGATCTCGACCGTAACCTCGACAATATCTCTCAATGGGGTACCGAGAACCTGGTCGAGTTCAATGCCCGCAAAACACAGGCGTGTGCATTTACTGCGAAGAAATCCCCTTTCCTTCCCCTACCCTCTCTTCAGAATGCATTATTACCAATGAAGGACAACCTTGATATCCTTGGCATAGACGTTCGTCGAGAGCTCAATAATAAAAACTACATCGAAAGATGTATAGGGCTAGCTTCGCGGAAACTAGGAATACTGAATAAGGTAAAGAGATTCTTTACACCGGACCGGAGGTGTCTGCTGTACAAGACGCAGATTAGACCCTGCGTCGAATACTGCTCTCACCTCTGGGACGGCTCCGCGAAGTATCTGCTGGACGCTCTCGACGCTATGCAGCGACGGGCTATCCGTATTATAGGTTGTCCGGAGGTAACGGGAAGCCTTGAGCCGCTAGCTCAGCGCCGAACAATAGCTTCCTTGGCCGCATTCTACCGTATTTACCACGGCGAGTGTTCTGAAGAGCTCTTCAATCTGATCCCACCCTCTTCCTTCCGATCCCGAACGACTCGTGCCGGGCAGAGATGCCACCCCCACACAGTGGATAGCATGTTCGCGAGAACCGAACGTTTTAAACGTTCGTTTCTCTGCCGAACGATAGTGGCCTGGAACGCCCTGCCTGTGCACGTGTTTCCTCCCACATATAATCCTGGGTTCTTTAAGCGGAGCGTGAAGAGGCACATCAGTAGGTCGTCAAGTTGAGGGCCACTCTCAATAGTAATGTGTGCTGTGAGAGTGGCCCACAATCGCTAGACGTCGTCACGACTTACCACCAGGCGGGCGGCGTCAATTTGGCGAACCAAATATAAAAAAAAAAAAAAAAAAAAAATAACAATACACATAAATTACATTGGGGATTGGAAGTATGTTCACTCATTAAGAGTAAACATACTTCCAAACCACAACTACAACTGACGCGCGATTAATAGTATGACATACAAATGTAGCAAATGGGTGTCCAGTTCAGCATATGCCAGATAGAATCCTGGCGCTGGTTTTCAATAGAACCCAATTGGTCAGTGACTCACCGATGCCGAACCGAAGCCGAGTATTATGTGTGATTGTAGGACAGTAGAAGTGATAAAAACAATTATAAATAGTAAGTAACGGTATATCAAAAATACATATATTAACTTAGACATACTTATACATATCAATGCATACATACACACAATATATAAACATATATATATACATACATATACACATGTAATGATACATGTAAATGATAAATAGGTATGTGTATTTGATGAGGTTATTTATTTATTAATATATGTCGCGCTGGATTTCAATAGGTGTGATTTGAATACCCACACTATTCTTTTTAAAAGTAGAACTATATTATTTTCACAAGTCCAGCCCTTATTTCTTTCTTCTTTCTAGAACTTTTTTAACCTAGAAATTATTCGACTATAATAAAAAATTTAAAAAAATTAGTTCCACTATTTGCTGTTCTTATAACGCGTTTGTACACCTCAATCAATCAATCGTCATCATACTAAATTTGTAACTGGTGATCAAGAAAACTATAATACGCAGGCGGAGCAGCGGGCAACAGCTAGTGTCTATAGTATACATACATTTCTCGCCTATTTCCCCTGAGTAGTGTTACGATGTGCATACATCGACAAGGCACATTTTGCGTTTGGTCACATCACTACATTCGAATATTCTAGAATGTAGGAAGACCGGTTTACGAAGCAAGAAATTCCTTAGTCCATTGTTTTGTGTACCGGCTGAGATCGCACAGATAAGGATCAGGCGTTTAACCAATGACGGGGCGCATTGATACGTGGAGCGTCGCATCACTAGACACCAATGGGTGGAGCCGATATGATTTATTGTCGCACCGAGGTAATATAAGCCCGCGCAAAGCGGTCGGAGACACAAAAGATTAGTATCATAGAAAGCTAAACTACGCACAACTGTCGTAACCACCGTTAACGAAATATTAAATTATAACATTTAAAATAATAGTTAATTAATCAAGTAATTCCGAAAAATATCGTTAATTGGAGTGGTGCAGTTAATTGTGATTCCCGGATACGGGGTAAGTGCTGTGAACTATAATTCGCGCGATCTATAATTAGAATATTACCATATAACTATTTCATAGATTAACTTCATAGATTATTAGTAACCTAAAGCCACCTATAATTGTTTAGATTAGAGCCTCGGTCATTGTAGTTCCAATCACGTTTAAAGTAATCAAATATTTTATAAACTTGTATCGAAGTAAATATCCGAATCAGACGATGCTGAATTTCTTGCCACAATATATACGAGAAAACATTTAGGACGGGGAAGTTAAAATTACTCCACGCCTAAATGCGATAATTATATTATGTATTGTATATCTATATGTGTAGTATACGTAAATACTTATTTTATAAACTGGTAGGGGTTGCTGGAATATAGTAACAGAGCCCTGTCAAGGATAATGATAAATTGTTAACAATATTTCTACATAAAAATTCTCTCTTAAGAATCCGGGTTGAGAAAATACATCTACCCGACATATTTTATTGTGAAGCCGTACCATTTGGGGCGCGGCCTTAAGCGGGAAACCGTTAATTTTCTAAATTTTTATTATTGGATAACTTAAAGTCAAATACCTGGATCATATTCCACCTATCTGGAATATTCCCTATTATTTAGTATTGTATAGTCGAGACGGCCATAGTGGGACCGTCATTTTGGGGTTCCCTAAATTGGTGAACCATTAGGAGATACTAGTCAAGTAACATTTTATTATCTAGACTGCCATTTAGGGACCGTCATTTTAGGGTTCCCTAATCTAGTGAACCATAGTAAAGTTTCAATTGTTTAATGGGAATTACGCATAACGCAGACTCTGTAGGAACGTCGTCTCCGACACGTAATAGGTAGAAAAGTAGTCTTTTGAAATGTACCCACATTTGTGTTGGGCTTATAGCTAAATTTTATTATTTTATTATTAGTTAAATATTGCATTGAGACTTGCTGCCGCCGGTCGGAGACCGATATATAGGAAGGCCAACCACCTGTCTGTGTTTTCCTTGTTCCCATGTTTGTGTTATCCTGTGTTATGTGTAACCTTGCCGTGTACCCTCACGTAAATAATTGTGCAGCGCGTCCGACAACTAGGGAACCTGTACGGCGATTTGCGTGTGGGGCCTACGGCAAGCGGTGCCGAGCCGGTATCTAATCCGTTGCTTGTGTCTATTCCAGAACTACCTTGGGGCTTAGAAAAGCCTATTTTTGAAGACTCTTATTGCTGAGCAGCCTGAAGATGCGCCGTCGCTCCGTGGCTTTCGACCCGGAGCATCTCGGCCTGTTAAGAACACAATTAATTGGAGGACACCAGCGGACCCTGCCGGCCGACCGCCGTCGCCTGTGGACCCAAAGTTAAGTGCCCGGGCACTTCCGTAAACAGTATATGTGATCCTATTCGACTGACATACTATTAGCTACTAGTATTGTATAAACCCTAGGTTCCCTGCTAATAAAGTCACGTTAATTGTTTTATGTCGTTTTAATTGTACTTCCTAGCAGGGGCCGTATCAGTAGGCAGACGCTTATTATAGACACTTCCACATTCTATCAGATAATATTGTTGATCCCATTTAATAGAGGGCGAGCCAGTCACTTCTATCTGGAAACTTTCTTGAGTCTCGTCTGTTAATCAGCAGGTGTAGGTGGGTTTGACTTGGGTCCTTAACATCTGTGAGACTCCAAAACATCTTCATTTCTAAACATAAAAGAAAGAATAAATAGAACATAAAGAAAGAAAAAAAATAAAAGTAAAAATCGCAAAAGAAACAATAGTCGTATCACTTTCACACAACTAACAGTTCATAGATAGGTATCATCCTTGAGAGTAGTTTACTTTCCTTGTCGGGTTCTGTTGACAGTTATAAATGTGGCTAACGAACGGACTTTGTTCAAACATTATTAGTGCTTTGTTCTAAACTCACTAAGCTCGCAATTCCACGACTCAGATAGATTTTTCATCCCCAACAATTAATTGAACGAGCTTGTAGAATAAGACATTACAAATACAATATTTTATTTCGGCAAATATAAATAGAAAATACTATTTGCTGACTTTTTGCTCATAATAAACCTGCTACTTTTTATTAAACTCATTCGGCCATTTTGGACATAACATTATATGTGTGCCCGGTAACGGCAATAGGCTTGCCCCCTATTACGTGGGACTAAAAATACTGACAAATAAAATAAAAAAATGTGGGTGTATAATGCACCTCTGCGTATGGCGTGATATGTGTGTGTGTGTGTGTGTGTACATTTAGGTTAATGTTCTTGACATATTACATAAAGAGTGTTTGGAGAAACCAAGACCATGAACACCCAAGTCAACCTAATCTGCAAGTGGTGCACCTGCCGATCAAAGGGTAAGGTTCTGACCAATAATAAAATGCCCGACTGTATGCGATATATGTATATACGATAGATATACCGATGTCTATCTAAATATGGTATTATATTATTATATTACAATATGACATTGTGTATTTGTAGATAGGTAAGAAAATCGTTATCGTTCACAAGCTTTTACGTAAATACTGGTATACCAGCTAAGTGGTACAAAAACAACACAGTTTTATAGCACCTTAACAGTACATTGTGCCGTTCTCATTTTAGTGGTTTTGACTGAAGTTTACGATAGTCAGGTTTAAGATTTTACTACCTTCTCGTGAAATGAACAACACAACCAAATACCCTGTACACAACCAACTGTCACGTAAGATTGTCTTGCCTTTCTTTGTTTGACCCTTTGTTCACTATTTTATTGGTGTAATTGGTACCTGATTTTTATACACACTTTACTGTCTGTTTGTACCACAGAGCAAATAAAAGATTTGTACCAATTATGTTACTTATCTTATAAGAAAAGAAAACAGTTTTTATTTCATACACACACAATATCACGTCACGTTGAATTGTGACAGCATTGGCCCCTTGCCTACACAGTTATGAATCCAAGTAAACACTTCTTCAATCCAAATATTACCACTCGTGCATAACTAAACGAAAAAGAAATTAATTTAATCATTATGTAATCAATCAAACAAATTCTGCAATTAACATTTATTATAATTAAAACGAACATATAAATTCGTAGCAATTCGTAGCACAATCCGTAGAGCAATGATTCCCACACCACACAAACCAGACTTGGTATTACACCCCGACAGTTTATTGCCTGTAACTAAAAGTTATAAACCATCAACTAATTACACACTCATGAATATTGAGCTTTTTTTTTTTTTTTTAATTCCGCGTCCCAAGACCGCGGCCGCTCTAACGTCCGTTGCCGGGCGTCTCTGGTTACTAGCAGAGGTTATGTCCAGTGGATTAATATTGAGCTTGTAATAAAAAACCAGCTATGAAATATATTAATGGTATAGAGAATGAGAAATTAAGTAATATAATATTTAGAATATTAAGTAATAAAATAAAATAAACTATTTTCCGAGGGGGTAGGCCGAATCCAATTTGATACAATATTATTGATATTGACTGCTTCGGTGGCGTGGTCGGCAGTGCATTCGCTTTCGACGCCGGAGTCTTGGGTTCTATTCCCGGTCGGGACAAACTTTGTGTGTTGACACAACGTTTGTGACGAATTCTGGGTATTTCCTATGTATATATATATATGTATTTACAAAAAAATGTACATAAGTATTTATATCAGTTTATCTAGTACTCACACGCTCTGCTTAGTTTGACACTAGGTGGCGTTGGGTGATTTTTTTTTTTTCTTTATTGGGTCATTTAACAGTTACACGTTATGACTTAATATATCTTAGTACAATGTTAAACACTTGGGTAAACGTATAACCCACACCAATGTCCACGAATGTGGCAGAAAAAAAAAACAATTGTGAGTGAGAATTATACATAGGTAAGTGCAAGAAACAAGAACAAAAGTATAAATGTGATGTATCTTATAAGTGTAATTTTGTGAATCTAATTATTTTTCAAAATATCGCGTGTTAGTCTTTTAAAGCTAAACAGGGAAACGGAGAAAATGTCGATTTCAATGAAATGTGTGTTATACGCTTCCAAAATTCGTCGCACAATAAGGGTGTTGTATAGCAACATGAAAGTGGAGGGTCTCTTGAAGTCAAGCGTTGATCTCATCACAAAACCGTACATTCTATATGCCTTACCAATTATACAGTCGATATGCAAATCTAGGTGAAGCTTACAATTTAATAAGACGCCAAGATCACGAATTGAATCCACCTTCCCCAGTACAGTGCCAAGAAGAGAGTAATTAAAATTTATTATATTTCTGTTTTTGGTAAAAGAAATAGCACTGCATTTAGATATGTTGAGCTGAATTCTATTTTCAAAACAGTAATTGGAAAGCCGGTCCAAGTCCTCCTGCAACAATATGCAATCTTGTGTCTTTCTACATGGCAAATAAATTTTAATATCATCAGCATACATGAGGAATTTTGAGTGAACAAAGCAGTGTCTTATATCATTAATAAATATAATAAATAGCAACGGACCGAGTATAGATCCCTGTGGAACTCCTGAGGACACCGTGACATAGTTAGATTCAAATCCATTAATGACTACTTGCTGAGTTCTGTTAGAGATGTATGCCATGAACCAACGAAGAAGATTGCCTCGGATACCGTTAAAAGCGATTTTGTCCAAAAGTATTTTGTGGTTCGCCTTATCGAAAGCCTTCCGAAAGTCAGTGTACACAGCATCAACCTGCACTCTATCGTCCATCTTCTCAAATAAGAAGTTGCAGAACAACATCATGTTAGAGGTCGTAGATCTATGCTTAACAAATCCATGTTGTTCAGGAGCAATAATATGATGAAAATAAGGATATAGACAACTGTGCACTAATCTCTCAAACAGCTTAGACAAGGTAGACAGTATGGAAATGGGACGGTAATTCTCAATATTACTCTTATCGCCACTTTTGAATACAGGAATAATAAATGGAATAATAATAAAAAAGGAATAATAATTGTTTCCAGACATCCGAAAATACTCCTTCCTTTAAGCATTTGTTGAAAATGATGTGGAGGGGTAGGTATATATATTTAGCAGTATTTTTCAAGAAAATAGGAGGTATAGCATCTGGACCAGGACCTTTGTTTAGGTCCAATTTGCAGAGTGCTGATTCTATGTTATCCTCGGTAATATGTAAGTCAGAAATGCATGAATAGACTGAATTAAAAAAAAATTAAAACATATTACATATTTCTATGGGCTCGTTGGAATGTGTTGTAGCGAGATACATGTTTGCAGGAATGTCCGCCTTTCCCTTACGCTTCGATATGTAAGTCCAAAAGTGCTTCACATTGCAAGAAATGCTATCCTCGACTGAGTTAATATATAATTTAAATTGTTTATCTGAAGCAGTTTTGGATCTACGACGATGAACAGAAAATTCCTAGTAATCACTGGCATTGCCGTATTTCTTCCATTTCACCCAAGCTCGTTCTTTTTGTTTAAAAATGCGAATTAACGCTGATGTAAACCAGACAGGGAATCGTGAAACTTTAGCTTGAATAAGTGGAACATGCGATTTAGTTATACCATAAAGAATATCGTAGAAAGTGCCCACACAGTGTTCAGATGGAAGACTACTAAGTGACTGGTACCAGTCCAGGTCGGAGAGTCTAGTGTTAATTGCAGCATAGTCCGCTTTGAGGAAATTAAACTTATTCTAGGTGCAAAGGGTACTTATTTTAGGTGCAAAGGGGCTCTACCAACATCTTTAGGGCCCCAGCGACCTCACCTGCTAGTGGCGCACCTGCTGATAAACGGACGAGGCTCGTTAATTTACGGTACCTATGGAGTGGCTTCGGCCCCTATGTGGGTACCAGGTGGTACAACAGTGTTGGTCCGGGGGGGTACCACCGTGCAGCTGTGCTAAAGCCCCCCCAAGTAACCCAGCCCAGGCTGGGTTGCGTTAGGGGTTCAGCAGCTGCACTGCCGGGCCCGGGGCGATGTATGGTGCAGCAGGCATGGGACCAGTGGGGGCGAAACGGAGTCTAGTGTGGGTGGTGTGGGTCGATTCGCCGGCCAGGGAGACCCTTAGCAACGGCGTTGCCGCGGCCGCCCGCAACACAGTCATGGGGCCCGCCTGGGGCCAACCACCCCAGGAGGCTGCCCCACATGTTGCGCATAATCCTGATGTGGGATCGCCGCTCCGGGTGGTAACCGGTGTGGGGTAGCGGCGGCCTTGCATCAGGGGGGTTTGGGAGCCCTTCCGTCCGGCGAGTCGGCTCCGACCTAACCACACGGTTCTAGACAAAGCTAGCCCCTGCGCTTTGTCACTTACTGCTGCACCAAATGTCGCCCTGTCTTCACGCTTCTTCTTCTTCAAAATCTACAATGGCAGTGCATCAAAAAAGAAATAAACGTTACACAGCGGCCCTAGGAAACCCCACAACTTCACATTTCGAGGTGGAGTTCACTAACGTCCGTGGACTCCATGCGAACCTCGATGCCGTCCACCACCACCTTGAGACGGCACGGCCCGCTGTAAATAAGCAGCTCATGCAATTCCTAGAGGATCACTCGCTAATCAATGATCGACAATACGGCTTCAGGCCAAAGCGATCAACGGGTGATCTTCTGGCATTCGTAACGCATGTCTGGGGTGGGGCTATAGGGGCTAAAGGCACGGCGAGTCCTTGGCTATTAGCCTGGACATCGCCAAAGCCTTCGATAGGGTCTGGCATGCTTCGCTCCTTTCCAAGCTTCCGGCATATGGCCTACCTCCTCAACTGTGCAGCTGGATTGCCAGCTTTTTAAACGAGCACCGAGTGCGGGTCCTCTGCGATGGCCAGGCTTCTCGCTTCTTGCAAGTGAATGCCGGGGTACCGCAGGGGTCCGTACTATCACCAACTCTCTTTCTTCTGCATATCAATGATATGCTATCCCTCGGGAACATTCATTGCTATGCAGATGACAGCACACTGCACGGGAGTTACTCGGTTCGTCCGACGGCGGGGCGATCTGAGATTGAGGAGGAGAGACGACGACTCGTGGCTGATCTCGACCGTAACCTCGACAGTATCTCTCAATGGGGTACCGAGAACCTGGTCGAGTTCAATGCCCGCAAACACAGGCGTGTGCATTTACTGCGAAGAAATCCCCTTTCCTTCCCCTACCCTCTCTTCAGAATGCATTATTACCAATGAAGGACAACCTTGATATCCTTGGCATAGACGTTCGTCGAGAGCTCAATAATAAAAACTACATCGAAAGTTGTATAGGGCTAGCTTCGCGGATACTAGGAATACTGAATAAGGTAAAGAGATTCTTTACACCGGACCAGAGGTGTCTGCTGTACAAGACGTAGATTAGACCCTGCATCGAATACTGCTCTCACCTCTGGGACGGCTCCGCGAAGTATCTACTGGACGCTCTCGACGCTATGCAGCGACGGGCTATCCGTATTATAGATTGTCCGGAGGTAACGGGAAGCCTTGAGCCGCTAGTTCAGCGCCGAACAATAGCTTCCTTGGCCGCATTCTACCGTATTTACCACGACGAGTGTTCTGAAGAGCTATTCAATCTGATCCCACCCTCTTCCTTCCGATCCCGAACGACTCGTGCCGGGCAGAGATGCCACCCCCACACAGTGGATAGCATGTTCGCGAGAACCGAACGTTTTAAACGTTCGTTTCTCTGCCGAACGATAGTGGCCTGGAACGCCCTGCCTGTGCACTTGTTTCCTCCCACATATAATCCTGGGTTCTTTAAGCGGAGCGTGAAGAGGCACATCAGTAGGTCGTCAAGTTGAGGGCCACTCTCAATAGTAATGTGTGCTGTGAGAGTGGCCCACAATCGCTAGACGTCGTCACGACTTACCACCAGGCGGGCGGCGTCTATTTGGCGAACCAAATATAAAAACAAAAAAAAAAACAGAAGCTTCATTTGTCGCGCTAAAGGTTTAATATTGATGTCTATCATTGTAAGAACAAGGAATGTGGGGTGTAGTTTATCTGGGGGTATTATCGCCGCACACTCCTTAGTTAGGCAATCGATGTTGGATATGAAAAGATCTAAAATGCGGCCCATACTATTTTTAAACATATTGAATTGGCGACCATTACAGACAGCTATAAAATTAAATAAATGATCAGTTACTGTGTCACTGCTTCTTGGGTTAAACCAGTCAATCTGAGGTAGGTTATAATCTCCCACTATGAAGAAGGTTTCCGTGCTATTATCGTTGATGAGATCCAACAGCTTGTCAAAATGCGCGATGTAAACTTCGTCCCTCCTATTTGGTGGTAAGTATGCGGCACTTATAATATGTCTCTTGCCCCGCTCTGATGAGGGCAGTTGCACTACGATGTGCTCGATGTCCGCAAAAGCGTCGTGACAAAAACTAACACTACTGGGACGCAGCGCACGCGAGACTGCAATAAGAACCCCACCCCCATCATCCTTCTGGGTAGCATCACGGTCACATCTAAAGATGACATATCTGTCATCGATGGCCTCGCTGTCTAAAATATCTGATGTAAACCAGGTTTCAGTCAGTACAATTACGTCGTAAGAAAACGATAAAATATTTATGAACAGAGTATGCAATTTAGTCCGGAGTCCACGACAATTTTAATAGTAAAATGTTAAATTACTGTTATCCGCGAATTTAAATATTTAATTAATTCAACAGTTTTGTATAGAAGAGTACTACTTATACCAAGTACACCCAGTAAGCTTGAAGTCCAGCAGATATACGAGTCTGCCAAATATAGGTCGAGTTTAAATATCAATAAAATGTGGTGAAAAATATAAGTATAAAGCGTATTTGCACACTCCACTCCACCAAATAGTTTTTACAGTAGTGCGATATACATAAGTTACAATACAACTGACTACGATGCATTATATAATATGAGAATGTTCGATTGTTAGACGCCCATATGTCCCGCGTTATGGTACAGAAACATGTAATTATAATTATTGTCATAGCTCCAAACTCAACACATATAAAATAATTTAAGATACCAACAAAACAAAACACCTGATCTAATGTATCAAAATTGTACGGTACACCCGGTAGGTACGTAAACACATGATGTAATCCAGTAGCGGGTAAACGGGTACATATTCTATATAACATGCATTTATTTGATACACTATTGACAGTCCTATTAAGAATGTAACTTCGCAAATACTTTCTAATTATGCAACACGAAAAGTAAATATGCGAATTGTATTTTATAAAACAAGTGTAAACATTTTTGCATTCTACCAAAACAAAATTATTAAACAAAGAATCGTACGGCATTCCCCAACAAGTTACATGTGGAGTGACTGCTTGGTAACAGCACACTATGTTGAACGTTAAAACCATAACAGCTACATATAATATAATATATAACTATATATTATTATATATAATATAATATTTAATAATATATAGTTATGTATATATAAAACTGTCTCTACATACAGGTAAATCCCCCGCATAATGTAAACATGTATCCTAAATAATAGATTCGTTCCTAAACTAGTAGATCTATCACCTAATAAATCTAATCAGCACCTGGAAAAAGCCAATCTGACTTGGATGGATATTGGTCAGAAGACTTATAGTCTTATTCGCGATTTTTTTGATGATTCAGTTTTAGTGGTACTTTTATTAAATTGACACCGAATATAATTACTTGGTAACTGATAATATTTCCAAGTATTTTTAATTGACCAAGCGAGCGAGCGAAGCGTCTACATTCCGAGATTGGACAAATTGCTTTCGTCCGTCTATCTGTCTCTCTGTGTGTTCCGGGCTAGCAGCCACAGTTTTTATCCGTTTTCACGAAACAAGTGTTCCTTTTTTAAACCTTCGCGTTTTGTACACATTATAAACTTAAGAAAAACGGGTCTTTTACGCGATTATTGAGATACGAGTATATTCACCAGTCCACTCGTGCCCACGGCTCTTGTATCAGGGTCGAAACGTCGGGTAATAAAGAGGTATCTATATATCTTAATAATCGCGTAAAATACCTGTTTATCTTAAGTTTATAACAAGTGTTCCTAAATTTAATACATTTTTTTCATCGTGAGCTTTTTTGGATTGGAGGGAAAATGGGGTAAATAGGGTCAAATTACGTTTTAATGTTGGTGTGAGTTTTTTTATTCGGCAGGGATTGGGGGAAAATCCCAAAAAAATTTAAATGTTCGCGCGGTCGGTAGGTATATATGTATTTAATCGTTTAAATATTATTTGGTGATTCAAATTAAGTGACACATCTACTATTTTAGGAACAAATATGATTTATTTATTTCAAGGTACCTACTCTTACAGACTACTGTCATCACATGATAAATAAATGCGCTTAAAAGACCAAATTAAACTTTACCTTAAAAACTTTTCTTATCAACTTATAACATCACTACACAATTTATATGTTATAAAAGCTTGCCGCTATCTAGTTCAATAAATACGAGTAGGTACTTAAATCCTGGGACAAGATTTTATAATTATATAAATTGGGTAAGTAACGATGTTATAAGTTGATAGTGAAAGTTTAAAAGTTAAAGTTTATTTTGGTCTTTTTAGCGCATGTAAATAAAAGCTTGTTTTTAAAAAGGCTTTTTACTTTTAATTTATTTTTTTACTTTTTTCGAGTTGGCTTTTAGAAAGCCCTTTTATTTGATACCTATATTGTAGAATTGCATTAAATATACTTAGTCCGCCATCTTATATGTGCTGCGATGTTGTATTTAGAATGACGTCACAAGGTTCACGTTGTATTGTCATCCAAACCGAATGTGTATACAACATTTCAGTTCAATCGGTTAAGAAAATCTGTTTCAAAATTGAGTTGCAAGATTCCACCCGAACTAACATATTACATACAAAAAACATTGCAAGTTAAATAAAAGCTCGTAAAAATATTTGAGGCCGACATACAAGTCCAGACAGTGATCCAAATTTAGCACACACATCATGACAAAAGTAATAATAAAGTATCATATAGCGCTTAATTAAAATTAAAGAAAAATAAGGAAATTAAGTTAAACCTAATTTAACAATTAATTAGGTGATCGATAAAATTATAACCCATAATTAAGGCAATAATGTACGTAATTACAGGTTAGTGATGGGGAAACAGTATTTCATCATTACTTATGACCTACTCATAACTGAAGAGTACAATTATTTTTATTATAAAAGACAGAGAGATATTTTATTTTCTTATTACTTTTCTTTTTTTGTATTTTTTTTTGTTAAGGTTTGATAGATAGGATAATTACTATTAATAGGTTTTACTAACTAATATTTACTTTATTTATTTAATTTTTAAGAAATTTTTCACGTATCTTACTATTTGTTTGATAACATTATGTTCAATTTTATGTTTATTCGTACGTCCATTGGTATGCATTTTGTACCACATGCTACTCCGCTCCTATTAATCGTAGCGTAATGTAGTTTTTTATATAGGTGAGAGAATTGTTCAAATCGGACCATCAGTTTCCTAGCTTATTAAATGCAAACAAATAAATAAACAATCAAATCTCTCCTCTTTATTTAATGAGTAGATAAGACAGTCCAGTTCGACAATAAATCTTAATGCTGTACCAAATAAATACATATACCAGCTATGATATTAATAGAATTAATAGAGTTAAAGTACCTATCCGAGATGTTTGTTCTCAGTAGTGTTAAGTAGTACCAGTGGTAGTGTCCACTCTACTTAACCTACAATACTCTACGGTGTACTGAAGCGCAAATGTGCTATAAACCCTAATTAGGTCGGTAATGCTCTCTTTGCGGCTTATGCGCTGTAATTACAATCGATGTTGTATACCCACAATGTTTTGAAGTACCTTCTAACCACTAAGTAAAGTAAATAAGTAAGGATAATTGAACACAATGCTATCTAGTCTTAAATTAAAGGGATTCACAAACGATCAGTCCACATGCAGTTGAGACGGTCGATAACGTTGAAGTTGGCTACGAATTTTAGTCGATAAGATTGCAAATTGATTTGATAAAAGCCGTCTAAATGACTTGCGCCTGTATATACGATAAGTCATCCTTATGAGTGGAAATAAGTAAATTTTTAAAAAGTTTTCAGTTTTAGTATTAAGAATCGATTTCGTGACGTGTGGTAGGTTACTTTTGACCAACACTGACGGCACGTTATACCTACATAAATGTACTCGTAATATTAATAAATGTACTCGTAATATTAATAAAGCTTCGACGCCATCATACAAGCACTATCAAATTCATTTAAAACCAATCTCAACGTCAAAATGAAGTGTTGAAAGTTACTTCCAGTGGCTAATCTGAAATAACATTAGTCTCTACCTATATTGTATCAAATCTGAAATAACTTTAAATAAATGATAAAATATTTATGCGATAGAGTAGAATGTTCACCTTCAAAATAGTGAGTGAATCGGATTACAGCTCCATAGTTGCATAAGTCGAGCACTGTATCGATAGTCTCAGTCTGAGACTCTCAGATAAACGTATTCTAAATATTAGCGTAAGAAGAGGATTTCTACCAACGAAATTGGAAGTTAATAATATATAATATTCTTTCTTCTTTCTTAGTTGGTAGACAAAACAACTCCAAGTACAAACTATAAGTACGCCCACCTTTTATAGAAAGAGAAATTGCAAGTTTGGGAAAACCTATATGCTTAACGCGATTGATTCTATCGTAGGTAACATGGATCGAAAGTCGGGCCGATGTATATTGGATTAGTGCCAAAAAGGAAATCACAAAATTTACACATGACTTCAGAACTTACACGTACAACCTATTTCAATGAATGTTATTCAATAGCCATTTGAAGATAATTTTCACTTTAAACTTAACGTTTTAACTAAAAACTTAAGCACGTAAGGTTGTTTTGTACCTTCAAAGTTATTTCAAAGCCAGATAAACTTAGCACAGTGAAGGAGAGACACTTGGAAGCTTAAAACAGCTGACAAAGAATAAACAAGTTGAAATAAAGGCTTTTATTCACTTTGTTTTGTTCACTCAATTATTTATCGAGTGTTACTACAAAGTTTAAGTAGTTTTAAAACTGAAAGTTGAGGTACTCAACAGAAATTATATTTCTGGAGCGATTTTATCATCTTAGCAAAAAGGTTTAGTGTAATAAGAACTAAGCTAAGGATTAAAATAAATGGATAAAGTTCTGCAGAAATTCGCATTAATATTCACTAATTAGCTGCTGACGGTTAAATAAAGGAGTATTTCTGAATATTTCACTAATTTTAATACTTGTTTAAGATCTACAGTAAAGAAAAGACACATTGAGTAAAAAGTCATCATCATAAAGCCTGTTATAGCGTTTTTATTTTATAACCTTGGCAACTTGTAAATTTTGTAATACTCGTAATAACAGCAATAGCAATGAGAATTCACTGTTACTGCGGTCAGTCTTCGGACACCTGAAAAGTGAAACGCTTCACTGAACAATCTTAGGGATTTGGTTGTATGGGTGAAAACACCATAAATTTTAAATATTTTCCTGTGTTATAGAGGTGTGGATCATTAAAGTTCATTAAGTATCGCGCTTAACTACAACCTCGATCAGATTGTGAGCCTCGTTTAAGTATAGGTACTTACCAACTCAATTACCGTGTTGATGAACTTTCTAATGGCCCTATAAAGTATAGGAATTGTTGGCATCTTATAATGGGTAGATATACTTTACTAAGTATCGGTATCATAATTACTTTTAACATTTAAAAGCAACGTGTTGGGTTACCTTTTAGTTAACTCAACAACGTAAATCTACGAGTATTAGACGAGATCGGCAAAGGAACATAGACATAACGTAAACTAAACTAATAGGGTTGCAAACCTCTCAGAGTTCGCGGCTACATGAAATAGTGATGCCTTTTCCATGAAATAAATTCTCAAGTTTAAGTTTTGAGAGTTCAATAAAACCTTACAATAGCGACTGTTTAAACTAGTTATTGGTTGAATTTAAATAAAAGCTATAAATGCAGTTTTATGTTTCTACATATAAATAGCAAGGAGTCCTCGTAACCGTATCCACGAGTTATCTGGTTTTATTGTTGTGTACACGAGTTGTCTGGTTAATTAATTATAATGCACTATTAATTAAAATAGTCACAGTAAATGCTTACTTAATTCATCAACGATCGTGAACTTAAAGTTCTCAAACGCAATAAATCAATTAAGTAGGCACATATAAAAGATATTAATCGCCATACTGAGTAACTACAGCTACTTATCACTACATTCTAATACTTCTCGAAGTATTTCACTTAGTCTAGACTAAAGTTTAGTGTTTAAAGAAATCTTAGTCTTCACCAAAAGTGAATAAGTCAAAGTACAATAAACGAATATTACTGTACTAATATCTTTTTTTTTAATTCCGATGCCTCCCACGTCCGTTCCCGGGCGGGCGTCTCCAATACCCACGCAGAAGGTATTTCCAGTGTCGTCGGCGAGTGTACTTATATCTAGTAAGAATTTACCTTCACAAAGAATAAAAATAGAAATAAAAACTAGTTTATCTTTTTCCGTGTGGGTGTAATCAATCACAGTATTGATAGGTTATTATTATTGTACTGGCAGGCATCGGTTATGTATTGCTGCCACGAAATTTACTAGGTTTATGTTTACGGCCCATAATGAGCACAACAGCTGGACAACACACTACTAATTAGTACCTAGGTATGTTTATGATTGAATGATTGGACCACATGGAAAATCTACCTGACTTTCTTGCTGGTATGAACCAACTTACGGAACCAGAGAAAGAATCATTTTCAAAGGGTTTTTTTATAATATTTTTTATTTAGTATTTTTATAATATCGCTCTTTATGTGCCTAAACTGAATAATAAACGAAATTGATTCTTTGATTGACAGAGTCGTAATAGTTGTGTCTGTATGTATCTACCTACCCAGACGAGAAAGTCGTAACACTCATGTGCTAGCTAACCAGAAATCTCAAAAAGTTTATAATAATCCTACTTGTAGATTTAAAAAAACTTGAAACAAGGAAATGTGTTCGTGACCCTCCAAGAGCGCTCAGACTCATGGCGCAAACTCATTCGGTCGTAACTTGTAAGTTTGATACGATACCGAAATAAGTTTGGTACCGCGCGAGTTTCAACATCCTGTAAGAGCGCTTAAGGAAAGTGGCGCGCCCTTATTTCACTTGAATATAATTATATCCGAGGGTTGAGTAGGACACATTTTATGAAGTCTATAAGTATTGCGATTTTGTTAATCTTGTAACTCAATAATTTTGTTCTAACTTTGTAGAATAATCTGATTTTAGATACATTAGTAAAATTAATTACAGTGTTATTTTTTTGTGAGGCACAGTTGGGTCTATCCGGTTGTGAATACTCTGGTTATCACAATATCAGCAATACTTATTCTGGGTTGTAATCATAATCGAATAAAAACATGTTTATAATAATATTGTTTTCCTGTACTTCTTCTTCTTCTTTCTTTAAACACGTGGCTCCATCGATATTTATCGATGATTTTGCCAATGTCAAGGCAATGCTTGATTAGTTGATAGTCCCGCACAGAAGAACTAGTTATTCCTAACTAGCTCCAAGTGCAGGACAAGAAACGTTGTTCGGTATGAGAACGGTCTGGAACCCGATTTTTGCGGAGCGGCGGAGGTAACCTAAAAAGCCACCTGCCACGCGCTCAGCAAAAATCGAACTTCCTTTCCTGTACTTAATCAAATTATACAGATAGTCCCAGATGTCACTGAAAACAGAACTCAGTTTCGATTACAGAACCGACTGGAAGTATTAGTTTGAAAACAAAGACATTTTTTTATGAAATTCTTAAAAGTGATGTAACTCCATCCTCTGGTTTGTTATCGAAACATAGTCCAAAATATGTTTTGTTAAACGGTAGTACTTTCACGGTGTATATGTATAAAACAAAGTCGATTATTTATTAAAGATTAACGGCTCAAGAACGACTGCACCGATTTCGATAGATTTTTTCGTTGTGTTCGTTATTATCAGAGGAAGGATCTTTTGAAACAAAAAAAAAGTTGTGCAGAATATTAGCAAAAATAATGCGGTACGAAGTTCGCTGGGATAGCTAGTTCAGAATAAAATGAACAAAGTTTTAGATATCTACATCCCACAACACTATTGCCAGATGCCTGTACCCGTCTCACGTAGAAAAAAGAAAGAAATACTGAACTGAATTGATGTCAATCTTGTTTTGTTGTTAGTGGTAGTTAGTAGTGTGCCATTAAATGTGACGAACTTTGTTACTGCTTATTGTACTCGTAAATAACACGAGCTAGTGTTGTATCCAAGGAGAATTATATACTTACTCATTACTTCATTTGTGAATGTATTTGTATTCTAAACATTGAATGATGTATACATTTCTTTTTATTTTTATATTGTAGGTTTAAGTAGTAAACATCCTTTGTTTATACATCGAAATATTCTAGTCGTAACTAAGAAGAAATAGTATTTTGCGGCAGGTGTACCAACTGTACAGCGCGCAATTGAGGATAACAGTTGCCCAGACTACATTGGTGGGGTCAGTCCCTTACCTTCTTTATTTTTCAAATAAACTGAATAAACTTATTTGAAATAAACTTAAGACAAACGGGTCTTTTACGCGATTATTGAGATGAACTCTTTATTACCTGAAGTTTCGACCCTGTTACAAGAGCCGTGGTCACGGGTGGACTATATCTCAATAAAAAACCCGTTAAAACTAGTAAAAGACCCGTTTGTCTTAAGTTTATAATGTGTACAAAACGCGACAGTTTAAAAAAGTCATCATTCACCGAGCCTTTTCCCAACTTAGTTGGGATCGGCTTTCCAGTCTAACTGTGATTCGGCTGAACTTCGATATTTTCCGTGAAGCGACTGCCAACTGACCTTCACAACCCATGGGCGATATCGAGTTCTGTAGTTAGACCGGTCGGATTTTTAAGGGCTCCAACTACCCCTAACGACTGCCATAGATGTTCGTATGACAACCGGGACCGACGGCTTAACGTACTCTCCGAGTCACGAAAGTTTAAAAAAGTATTTCCCTTTAATATCTATAACCGGGTTCCTAGTACCTACGTCCTTGGAAGAATAACCCCAGGATAGGATTCCATTACCTGCCAACATTACTTACCTACACAAAAATTTATGGCAATAGTACATAACAGGGGCGAGGCCCCAAGAGATTCGACTACGTCCTCGCCGTCCGCCCTGGACCCCAACTTGACCACGGTAACGCAGTGGCAAGTTGGGTGACCGAACGTCGATATCGAGACTTGAGTGGCCAACATTGCGATGGATATGCTTGACGAGACCCCCGGTACTGACACTGCCCTTTCCCGGCCAGTGTCAACCGACGACTTAATGCTTGAACAACGGACTTCGATGCCTATTGATTTGGGGGCTCGCGTCGCGCCGCCTAGTTGCAGCGCGACGTCGACGCCCCAAGGAAATGTTGCTGCTGGGACTGACGATGGGTCAGCTCCCAGTAGCGTGAAGAGTAAGGGCCGTTCTGCCTCGCAGAAGAAGACCCTCGAGAAGGAGGGACCGCCGCGCGACCGGAGCACTAGTTGCTCTGGATGGGGGTCCCTCCTCTCCAGCGATTCGGAAGAGGAGGTGCCGGTAAAGACGGTGCGCACGCGTCTCGGCGCCTACCGTATGCGCCCGCCAACACCACCCCCGTCATCTGTGCCGTCCCTGCGCAGTCGCAGGGATATCGGTGTGCCGCCCGCGCGGGAGATAATGAGTATTCTCTCCCGCATGAACGCGGCCATGCGGGGGAGTAAAAACATGTCGGGGAGGAAGAAGATTGTGGCTTCACTGGTGGATGAAGCCCAATCCTCCCTCGACAAGCTCCTCGAGCGGAGCGTCACAAAGGAGGAGGCGAAGCTCCGCAAGCAGGTTGCGAGCCTGGAGGTGGAGCTCACTGCCTCCCGAAAGGAGATGGAAGGTCTCCGTCGGGAGGTCGCTGAGTTGACCAAAGCGGTCAAGGCACCTCCAGGTCCCATGCCGCCTCCTCCTCTGACGGCTGGACCAGCGCCGAAGACGGCGCCTAGGACCGCGCCCACCATGGCGCCCGGCTCGCCGCCGAAGCCTGTACCGACTACGGTGCAGGTACTGACGGCGATCGAGAGGCGCCTCGCGGTCCTGGAGGACCGGGCGTACCGCCCTCCGCTAGCGCGTCCCGCGTTTTCATACGCGGCGGCTGTTGGCGGTGCTCCCGCTCCGGGTCCAAGCGGCACACCCACTGTCCGCCGCCCCGCTCCGCCCCCGTCCGCTTCGGTGAGCCGGATGCCGGCCGAGACCGCGGCCCAGGCGCGGAAGGCCAAGGGGCGCGGTAAGAAGAGTCGCACCCCTGCCGCCTCGTCTTCCTCTAACGTCGCTCCCGTTGCTTCCTTACATCCTTCCAGACGGGAGGGATGGGAAGTAGTGGGAGCCAAGAAGAGGAAGACGAAGGCTGCCAAGAAAGCGGCCAAAGCCGCCGCGGCGAAGGCGCCGAAGAGGCCCCGCCCTCCTCGCTCCACCGCCGTCGTCCTGACGGTGACGACGGTAGGTGTGGAGAAGGGGGTGGGGTACGCCGACGTACTGAGGACCGTGAAGTCCTCAGTCAACCTCTCGGCCCTCGACATACAAGGGGGGCTCCGGTGCAAGACGACACGCACCGGGGCTCGCCTCCTCGAGGTCTCCGGCGCCTCCAGCGGCCCTAAAGCTGACGCCCTAGCGGCTCAGCTTAGGGTCGCGCTGGACGAAGAAGCCGTCCGCGTCACCAGACCCACCAAATGCGCCGCATTGCGCATCACGGGTCTGGATGACGCGGCCACGACGGAGGAAGTTGTCTCCGCCGTCGTGGAGGCGGGCGGCTGCCCCCGTGACCAGGTGAAGGCTGGAGATATCTCCTTCGGCTCCACTGGTCACGGGATGACAGTCGTCCAGTGCCCCGTCGCGGCGGCACTGAAAGTGGCGGACGGACGAAGCCTCCTCGTAGGGGGCTTCCTAAAGGCGCAGGTGCACCTCCTTCGTGCCCGGGAACCAGATGTTTCCGGTGCATGGTGGTGGGGCACGTCGGAGTGCAGTGTACAGCGGAAGTCACCGTGGGCGATCGGTGCTTCCGCTGCAGCCGGCTCGGTCACAAGGCCAGTGCCTGTGACGCCCCGCCTCGCTGCTTTAGATGCGAGGCGGAGGGCAAGACCGCGGATCACCGGGTCGGCAGCACAACCTGCGCCGCCTCGAGGCCAAAACCTCGTCCGTCCGCTGAGAGCGGTGGGGGTGCCGCCCTTGCGCGGCCAGTTGTTTCGCGGCGGGATGCGGTTATGGACGTCAATTAATGTCTGACGCCCGTATCCGTATCCTGCAAGTGAATTTGAACCACTGCCGTGCTGCTCAGGATCTTCTGTACCAGAGCATCCGGCAGTGGTCCATAAACTTGGCCGTGGTCGCCGAGCCGTACTACGTCCACCCGGGAAGCCCGGTGGACGAGGACGGCTCGGCCTGTTGTATCTTTGGGGGGTCCGCCGCAGACAACTCGCGCCTTGCGATCATTGCAAGGGGCCGCGGGTGTGTTGCGGCGGACTATGATGGGTTGGCAGTCGTGTCCACCTACATCTCGCCGAACATTGACGAGTCTCAGTTTGAGCTATGGCTCACTGAGCTCGACGTCGCCTTCGCTGCGTGCCGTCCTCGCCCTGTCCTGCTCCTGGGAGACTTCAACGCCTGGAGTGAGGCGTGGGGCTCCCGGGAAACCAGGGACAAGGGGAGGCTTCTTGAGGACTGGACCAGAACACGTGGTCTGGAGGTCCTCAACCGGGGGAATGTCGCCACCTTTTGGCGGCGGGGGGGGGAATCGATCGTGGACGTAACGTTCGCATCCCCTGACCTCGCCCGCCGTATTACAGGCTGGCGCGTGGAGGAGGGTGAGGAGACGCACTCGGATCATCGGTACATCCGGTTCGATGTCGTCGTCGTCCCCTGACCTCCCACAGCCGGTGGCAAATCCCCCGGATCCGCATTGGGCACTTCACCATCTGGATCGGGAGGCTCTCCTGGAGGCATCCATCGTGCAGGCCTGGATTCCGGCGCCGGACCGGCCTGCCGATGTGGATGCCGAGGCGGAGTGGTTCAGGAGAGCCATGTCGCAAATCTGTGATGCGGCGATGCCTAGGGTTACACCCAGACCGCCCGCCGCCGGTACACCAGGTTTCGCCGGAGGCGTCGCCGCCCAGACGACGCGGCAGCCCGAGAGGCGGAGCTTTTTCAGGCATACAGGGAGGCTAAAGGTAATCTCCAGGAGACGATAAAGCGGGCCAAGACGGCGGCCCGCGAGAAGCTCCTGGAGACCCTGCAGCAGAACCCATGGGGGCGCCCGTACCTACAGGTCAGGGAGAAACTCCGACCTAGGGCCACTGACCCAGAGTCTCCAGCCGCAGCAGCTGGAGCGGGTCATGGGCTCCCTGTTTCCGACGAGCGCGGAGGAGCACGTCCCTCCGCGCATGGCTCCGTCTCTGCCCGACGCGGATAGCACCAACGAAGACGACGTACCCGAAGTCAGGGTGGGGGAGCTAGGTGCGGCAGTACTCCGGCTTAAACGCCGGAAAATCACTGCCCCCGGACCCGACGGCATTCCTGGCCGTGCATGGGTCCTGGCCTTCGAAGAACTCGGGCCTCGACTGATGGGGCTCTTTAGCGCATGCCTCGAAAGGGGCCAGTTTCCCAAGGTGTGGAGGACGGGGAAACTGGTCCTGATCCGTAAGGCGGGGCGGCCGGTGGACTCACCGTCCGGATACCGGCCGATCGTGTTGCTCGACGAGGTGTGTAAGCTCTTTGAGCGAATTATCGCGGAACGCCTCGTCGAGCATCTCACGAGTGTGGGGCCAGACCTGGCGGATAACCAGTTCGGTTTCCGTCGGGGACGCTCCACCGTGAGCGCGATCATGCGCGTGAAGAGCCTGACGGAGGAAGCAGTCTCGCAGGGCAAGGTGGTGGTGGCGGTGTCTCTTGACATCGCCAACGCGTTCAACACCTTGCCATGGAGCTGCGTTAGGGAGGCGCTCGTGTATCACGAAACGCCTCTCTACCTCCGTCGTATTGTCGGGGCCTATCTCTCGGAGAGGGCCATAGCTTTCCCCAGCTGGCTCGGGCCAGCTCGGCGAGATGTGTCGTGCGGTGTTCCGCAGGGGTCGGTCCTGGGGCCGCTTCTGTGGAACATCGGCTACGACTGGGTGCTGCGGGGTGCGTTGCCTAGGGGTGTTGGCGTAACGTGCTACGCCGACGATACCCTCGTCACGGCGCGGGGTGCAACGTACCAGGAGGCAGCACTCAAGGTCACGACGGGTGTTGCTCGAGTCGTGGGTCGGGTACGGCAGCTGGGACTGGAGGTGGCCTTGCACAAGTCCGAGGTTCTGTGTTTTCACAGACCTCGGAACGGTCCACCCGAAGGTTCCAGCATAAATGTGGGAGGCGTTAGCATCGGCATCAAGCCCTCGATGAAGTACCTAGGGATCGTACTTGATAGCCGATGGAACTTCGGACCACATTTCCGAAGTTTGGTCCCCAAGGTGACGCAGGCATCGGTCGCGCTTTCGCGACTGATGCCCAACCTAAAGGGACCCAACGCCTCCTGCAGGAAACTGTACCTGGGGATCGTGCGGAGTATGGCCCTATACGGGGCTCCCGTATGGGTGGATAGGTTGGCGGTCAAGGGGAACGTGACTCTGTTAAACAGACCACTTAGAACCTTGGCCGTCAGAACCGTACGGGGGTACCGCACGATCTCCGGAGAGGCTGCATGTCTCCTAGCCGGGACCCCTCCATGGGACCTGGAAGCGAGAGCCCTTGCGTCATTGTTCCAATGGCGCAAGGAGGCGCTGGAGCGGGACCACAGGCCTGCGTCTCGAGAAATCGAGGACCAGCGGTCCCAACTCCGCCAGGATCTCATGGAGTCATGGAGGGTGCGACTTGAGCAACCCAAGGGGGGTGCCATCTTCATCGCGGCGGTGAGACCGATCATGGACGATTGGCTGCAGAGGCAGCATGGTGACCTCACGTACCGTGCGACGCAGATGGTTGCCGGGCATGGATGCTTCGGTAGCTATCTGTTTCGCATGCATCGTGAGGTCACACCCCAGTGTCAACACTGCGAGGTTTCCGACGACGACACCGCACTCCACACGTTGGTGGAGTGCTCAGCGTGGGCGAGTCAGCGCCGGGACCTCGTAGTGGGTCTGGGCGTGGATACCCCCTCGCTGGGGACCATGCTTCAAGCCATGGTATCCAGCGGGAGTAGGTGGAACGCGGCCGTGTCCTTCTGCGAGCAAGTCATGCTCGCGAAGGAGGCGGCCGGGAGGGAGAGGGAGCGTACCCTCCCCGCCGAGTTCCGTAGTCGGCGGCCAGGCCGCCCCAGACTACGCGACTACGCCCAAGACTATCGTCCTCCATGATCGGGGCCTGAGGACGGCGGGATCGCCACCCACCGTCCTTACAGAAGCAGGCTAGAAGGGTTGCGTGCTGCGGGGCCTTTGCCCCATAGCACGCAACCAGATTCACTCACTGACGCGGGATAAAACCCGACCCCAATGACGCGGGATTCTCGTCCCGACCAAACACCCGCAGAGACCATAGAGGTGGTCAAAGTCCGCCGGGCGCCACTGGACATACCCTCTGCTAGTAACCAGAGACGCCCGGCAACGGACGCTAGAGCGGGAATTAAAAAAAAAAAAAAAAAAAAAATAGTACATAACAAAATAATCTGTGAATTATATTCAACAATATAAAATGTCTTGACTAAGTTTAATAACAGAAATTAATTACATACATTCCATCTTACTTATTCTTTACCAAAAATTGTACCTGAACAATAGAAGCAATGGCCTTTTGAAACTGAACTGAATGGCGAGTAAAGCCTAGTTCGCATTAGGCTAGTAATTTAGAAGAATTTAGTAGCTAAATATGTTCGAACTACAAAAATTTAGTCGAGTAATTTAGTAAATGATTTAGTCGAGTCAATCCATTTTACTCTATTTTGTCGGGCGAGTAGCGCGTCCCACCACGCATCCGTGCTCACTGGTTCACCGGCTAAACAAGTCCGAACCTGTTGATTAGTCCAGTTCATTAGTGGCCGCCACCTCTCACTTGTGTACTGTACTAAACTGTAATGCGAACGATTTCTGTGTAGTAGCGAGTAGTTTAGCCACTAAATTAGACGCTACTCTACTAAATTACTAAAGCAGTGCCAACAAGGCTTGTGTCGGTTTAACAGAGACATTGACCTACTTATATTTGAATACGTACCTGTATGTATAAATTAATTAATTTTTAATGTAGGTATATTATTAATCTGTATATTATTATAGTAGGTACTCTCTGACTGCAACGTGTTCAATCCTCAGAATGAGTAAAATTTTGTACTATGCAAATTTTTGTTATGGAGTTTGGGCTTTTTGCCATGTATATATTATTAAGTTTGTATTTACAAGTATGTTGTATCAGCTGTCTAGCTTTCATAGAATTTTTCTTAGAACTAGACGACGTTTTGTGAAAAGTCCTAACATAACACAACCTAACATAACATTCTATGAAAATACTTGTCACTTAATATTACCATTCAAGAGTTTCAGTGTTTCTAGGGCTCATGCTGAGAATAACTCTACGTCATTCTACTCCATGACTATAATAAACTGTCAATACCCATAACACCATAGCGGCACCACACAATAAATAGGTATAATAAGAAACAAATATAGTTACATATAATTAGGCCGTTTTATTTCATAAGTGTTGGTCCCTACGTAATAGCGAGCCTATTGATCCATTTTTGTTGATCTATAGGTGCTCTCTGAAATCTTGTTGGGACTTCTGTGCAACTTAGAACTAGGGCTGGCTAGCTACATAGTCGCAATTTAATGTTCTAAGGTCACCAATATAACATGAGCTGTTCGGAACTGTCTAGCTAATCGGAACTGTTTGAATTTCGAATGTTATATTTTTTTAAACGTTGCAACCTTCTTAGTAATTAAAAAAAACAATTGGCGGGAAATCATTTGTCAATTGTTTTTTATCACACATCAAAGTTCTACGTATGCAACGAAAATGGAATTAAGTCGAAAAGATTTTAGAGCGATGATATTTTATGATTTTAAAAGAGGAGAGAAGCACCTTGTTTGAGCACCGTGAGGTGATGGTTTGCTGAATTTGAGAGAGGTCGAGTTTCTTACATGACGAATTTCGTGAAGGGCGGCCTTCAACTGCCGTCAACGAAAATAATGTGGCTACTGTTAAGCGGTTAATTGAAGAAAACCCGCGGATTACCTATGAGACAATTCGAGGACTATTGGGAATTGGTATGAGTCAAATCCACAAAATTTTGAAGAATTGAAAGTTCGGAAACTTTGTTGTCGTTGGATCCCTCATGAACTGACAGCGGAGCAGAAGCGGGCTCGCGTGGAATGGTGCTCACAGATGCTACTGAAGTACGACCACGGACATTCTAATGCTATTTATGACATTGTCACAAGAGATGAAACGTGGAGTTATTGTTTTGAACCCGAAAAAAAACAGCAATCTTGTGAATGGGTGTTAGAAAATGAGAACCAGCTAACAAAAGTGAGGCACGCGAGAAACGTTGGTAAAAAAATTATCGAGTTTTTTTTCTCAGCTACGAGTCCCATCTGTACAATTCCACTTGAAGATCAAAAGAGTGTTAATGCCGAGTGGTATTCTACCATTTGTTTACCCAGGGTGTTAGAAAAAGTTCGCTAAAGACGACCCAAAAGCCGCGTTCTCCTACATCATGACAACGCTTCTTCACACACGGCCAACAAAACAAAGTCACTTTTAGCTTCCGAACAAGTACAACTCGTCACCCATCCTGCGCATAGCCCCGACCTAGCACCCTGTAATTTCTGTATTTTCCCAAAATCAAAGATTTGATGAGAGGTTTCACTTTTACCAACTCCGAAGAGGCAGTGATAGCGTTCAATCAGCACGTAGAAAACATGCCTTCAGATCTGTGGTCCTCCTGTTTTAAAAAATGGTTCGATCGCATGAAAAAATGTTTAAAATGTAAAGGAGAGTATTTTGAAAAGCAATAAACATAATATTTTCGTTTTAACATGTTGTTTTTTTAAGTTATGCAAAACTTATAGTGTGACCTACGTATCGATGGAAAATGTCAACGTCGAGCACAGCGTAGTCGCGATCGTATCCAATTGAATTTAACCTTTAAAATAAAACAGTGGACTGAAATAAAATATATTCGCAAAGAGATAGAAATGTAACATCCAAATCATTCTCGGAAACAATTCCGCTTCAATTTCTTGAAAGTGTCTCGTTTAAATTGTGTTATGTGCACCTCTTTACAGTTAATATACCTATAAGTATCTTGTACTACGATTTTACAGTAAGCTTCATCGCTTCATAATATGTAAAAAAGATACGCGAAGGTGAAGTAAAACGAATTAAATACTCATTATTACTGAATGGATTCAGGCGTCACCTGGCGAAAGTCAATGATTTCAATTTCAATTCAATTTTTAGAAATCATTGCAATTTTTAAATTTCAATTTCATTTTTTCCATTGCTTTTACTCATATTATTCACTGCACTGAACAACAATATTCATTGATTACGTAAGCATTGTACCTACTTGAACCGATTTTATTAAAATTATGGTAAATACAGATTTATACCTTTTATACTTAGGTATTGTAGTAGGTATCATTTCTGCGGGGTGCGTTGCCTAGGGGTGTCGGCGTAACGTGCTACGCCGACGATACCCTCGTCACGGCAGCACTCAAGGTCACGACGGGTGTTGCTCGAGGCGTGGGTCGGATACGGCAGCTGGGACTGGAGGTGGCCTTGCACAAGTCCGAGGTTCTGTGTTTTCACAGACCTCGGAACGGTCCACCAGAAGGTTCCAGCATAAATGTGGGAGGCGTTAGCATCGGCATCAAGCCCTCGATGAAGTACCTAGGGATCGTACTTGATAGCCGATGGAACTTCGGACCACATTTCCGAAGTTTGGTCCCCAAGGTGACGCAGGCATCGGTCGCGCTTTCGCGACTGATGCCCAACCTAAAGGGACCCAACGCCTCCTGCAGGAGACTGTACCTGGGGATCGTGCGGAGTATGGCCCTATACGGGGCTCCCGTATGGGCGGATAGGTTGGCGGTCAAGGGGAACGTGACTCTGTTAAACAGACCACTTAGAACCTTGGCCGTCAGAACCGTACGGGGGTACCGCACGATCTCCGGAGAGGCTGCATGTCTCCTAGCCGGGACCCCTCCATGGGACCTGGAAGCGAGAGCCCTTGCGTCATTGTTCCAATGGCGCAAGGATGCGCTGGAGCGGGACCACAGGCCTGCGTCTCGAGAAATCGAGGACCAGCGGTCCCAACTCCGCCAGGATCTCATGGAGTCATGGAGGGTGCGACTTGAGCAACCCAAGGGGGTGCCATCTTCATCGCGGCGGTGAGACCGATCATGGACGATTGGCTGCAGAGGCAGCATGGTGACCTCACGTACCGAGCAACGCAGATGGTTGCCGGGCATGGATGCTTCGGTAGCTATCTGTTTCGCATGCATCGTGAGGTAACACCCCGGTGTCAACACTGCGAGGTTTTCGACGACGACACCGCACTCCACACGTTGGTGGAGTGCTCAGCGTGGGCGAGTCAGCGCCGGGACCTCGTAGTGGGTCTGGGCGTGGATACCCTCTCGCTGGGGACCATGCTTCAAGCCATGGTATCCAGCGGGAGTAGGTGGAACGCGGCCGTGTCCTTCTGCGAGCAAGTCATGCTCGCGAAGGAGGCGGCCGGGAGGGAGAGGGAGCGTACCCTCCCCGCCGAGTTCCGTAGTCGGCGGCCAGGCCGCCCCAGACTACGCGACTACGCCCAAGACTATCGTCCTCCATGATCGGGGCCTGAGGACGGTGGGATCGCCACCCACCGTCCTTACAGAAGCAGGCTAGAAGGGTTGCGTGATGCGGGGCCTTTGCCCCATAGCACGCAACCAGATTCACTCACTGACGCGGGATAAAACCCGACCCCAATGACGCGGGACTCTCGTCCCGACCAAACACCCGCAGAAACCACAGAGGTGGTCAAAGTCCGCCGGGCGCCACTGGACATACCCTCTGCTAGTAACCAGAGACGCCCGGCAACGGACGCTAGAGCGGCCGCGGCCTTGGGCCGCGGAATTAAAAAAAAAAAAAAAAAAAAAAAGTAGGTATCATTTTATCTTAACACAAAGTATCTACCTACACCATTAGAATGACCTGTCGTTTACAACAATATAAAAAGAATCGTGAGTTATAACTTAAAGCAAATTTACCTACCTATATCTCAATTGCAAGTTACGATACATGCAATATGAAAACTGTATAATATAGTTTGTGAGAAATTGCCACCGGCTTTCGGGAAATTCAACTACCCCAGTTTCCTGTCGCCTTAGGTCCCGGAACTTAGCTCGATAGAGCTTAGTGCAACGAAACCGGTCGATCCATCAAATTAACAGAGATGCCAATGACCTCGGAATTAAAAGCCGAAGATTTAAAGGGTACTAACTTTTATTAGAAGGACTTCTGAGATTTACTGATGTATTGATTTTCGGTTTTCAACCCCAGGGAAACTTATAAGCCGGATAAATTATAAAATTTACCTTTTAAATGAAATGAAGTACGTCATACTTACCTATTTTCATACTTGACTTTGTTGAACAGCAGACTTAGCGAACATTTTAAACTTAATTATTTGAACATCTCGTTTCACTTGTTCGGTCAATTAATAGCTAGTAAAAATATACCTTATTTGCTTATACCTAAGGAAATAATTGCTTGTAATTAAGATTACAAGTAGTAAATACTTATTAAATTTAATGACTTTGGTTAGTCGCAAACGGAAGTGTGATATTCTTTTATTTTCACAAAACTCCTGCACAACGCGTTGCTCTAATTTCCCTCAAAAACCATGTCAACTTCAGTTCAATTTGTGTATTAACCAGTTGGTTTGGCTCACTAATAACTATCTATTCGATTAAGGTCAAATGGTTAGGTTAATAATGGGTAAATGACCAATTTAGTTGACTTGACACCAGATAAATACTATTGGACTTGTTTAACACAGCGAGTATACTACGAGTATATCTCTGATATCTATTTTTGTACCTATGGTTAATGATAGTTAAGGATTGAACTAAACTGCCTCGGTGACCTCAGAGGTACCGGGTTCGATCTTTAGATAAGGTCAAATATTTGTACAGTCTGTAAAGTTTTGTTTTGGAGTCTTAAGTACAATTCAATATTAATTTTTTATTAATCTTGACTGCTGAGTTTATATTTAGTGGTATGTAACATGAACATCTGTCCTAGCTGTAATTCTGGTTTAAATTACGGAGTGATTATGGATTCTCTATAGTGCCGGATATCCCGGCATCAGGCTTGCCCATATTTTTTTACTTAACTCCCATGTCCATTGCTGCGTGCGTCTCTGGTGACACTGAAGGTATTTCCAGTGGCGCCCGGCGGACTTTGGCCACCAGCGTGGCCTCTTCGGGAGGCTTGCCCCCTGGCCTAACAAAATGAGGATGTGTAATGCACCTCTGCCTACATCTTCAAGAGTATAGGCGTGATCATATGTATGTATGTTTAACAATTAAATAGTTGTAATAGTACAAGCCCTGTTAATTTGAGACTCAACGGAATTGTGTTCAGTTGTCCTAAGAATTATATTTATTTTATTTAACCACCTAAACTAAAACTGGTATCGTACATATGTACCTCTAATATTATTACGATTAAGTCCCGCTTAGATATTAGTTAAAGTTTAAAAATTGAAGCTCCTCTGAGCACAAATTATTGCTACACATACGTATAAAATATATTGATCCTGTCAGAAACTTGAAAGTACGTACAAAATTACACAACCCAACGTAATATCTACAGGCCGTTGAGCCCCACATACTGCACATAACACCCTTTCGTCAGAATATCAAATATTGCACACATTGAACCCTTCATCAAGAAACGCCATCTACAGACTTGTAATTCACATGACGCTTTTTAAAGTACTTCTCGTCGCTCAAGTTTTGTGAATATTTTATTCCAGCGAAATTTTCGTTATTTTTCTCTCAGATTGTGAGATTTACACTACATTTTTAGGGTTCCGCAGTAAAAGTCTTGGAACCATTAGAGTTTCGTCATGTCCGTCCGTCCGTCCTCGGCTTTCCTCCCAAACGGTTAGTGCTAGAAACATGAAACTTTGCACGTAATTCAAATAAAATTTAGCAGAATATTTTTTTAGTGTACCTCCCCTACACGTAAAGTGATAAGTTTTTCTCGCGTCTACCTCATTGTGTGAGGTATTCTTAGATAGGCCTTTTAACATCCGGGGGCCACTGGAAATTAATGGAGTGTTAGCGGGCCTCGGCAACGGACGTGGGAGCGGCCGCGGCCTGAGGCCGCATATAAAAAAAGGGGCTTTTAAAATTATTAAGAGGTTACTAAGATGATTTTCTGATTTAAATATCGGTTTGCGAGATAATTAGCTTTGAAGAGCATGTTTTTGCAAAAAGGGGGCATCCCCCCCCCCCCTTAAAATCTAAATGGCTGTCGTGAGGATCCTGAAAAAAGTCATTATGGTAGTCCATGTAATAAGCTTTGATAGGAAAACTATAACGGAACGTATAACTCTGTTAGTTCAGGAGTTATAGAGGCTTTTATGGGTAACTACGGAACATCTTATGCGTGGCTCGACACGCACTTGCCCGCTTTTTTTCCATGACTTTTACATGCTGCTCAATTGAAAGAAACAACTATATAAGTCCTTTTTACTTTCTATAATGAAAGGATTGCAAATAAACAAGCAATACATCAGATTGCATAACAAGCAATATTGTTATACATTCAAGATCTTTTATACAGATAATTTCGAAATGGCTCGGCCCTTTCATTGGTACCTCGCAAATAACGACTTAAATCAATGTTCTCCTGCTTTATATTCTGTCCGAGTACAGCTGCCAGCGGCATCTAAGATATAAATAACTGGTCACAAGCTATCTTTTTAAGCCTTAAATGTAGGCCGTTTCTTTCAGAGCAGATTAAAGTTCTGCAATAAAAATATAGGATATATTTTAAGTACCAGCTTATAAAACCGCCGCGTGCTTACGCCGGAAGCTACTCTCTTTTTCGTCACTGGAATAAAAAGTACAATGTTATAACTTTTTGAAAACGCCTTCCATACTGCTACTTGTAAGCGCAATAACCGAAATCTAAGTTTATACAGTTGCATACCAGAAACGCCCAGTAATGGACGTAAACGCGGACGCAATTACGCAGACTGAAATAAAAAGTTTATACAGCTACCACAAAGAAACAAATGCACGTGAGTAATATTTAAATAACCATCAGTATTATAGTGATGAATCAATTGCTGTCTTTCGAATCCTTTTGATATATTTGCAGGGCAGAACCTCGTTTATCAGTCCGCAGGTGTACGGATGCATGTGAAAAATCCTATGCTCAAGGGGTAATTGATAGTGTGTGTAGTAATTGAAGTCAGTGTACGTGATACGACGCGGCACCGCTCGCGTGACCGGCTGTCGATCGGAAAAGCTTATCAGAAAACGGAACCCCCTACCGCTACACCATCACCTACATAACTTACTTATGACACGAACATTTACTCAGAACGACCAAACGTATCTTCATATAGAAAATAGTCCTTAACTTTCTTTTTTTTTTAATAAAATAAAATATGTTAGGACCAGTTAGGACAATTCACACAACGCCATCAAGTCTCAAACTAAGCAAAGCCTGTGATATGAGTACTAGATAAACTGAAATAAATATTTATCTACATTTTTTGTAAATACATACATATTATATATAGGAAATACCCAGACTTTAGACTTAGACTCCGGCGTCGAAAGCGGATGTACTATCGACCACGCCAGACCAGTTTTCACTAGTTTTCCTGTACAGTTCCATTTTTTAGCGTACATCTAGTGAATTCGATGATTTCCCATTGGAATTTTCAGCTTGAGATCAAAATGGTATTGTTTTGTATTCAAATAGAATTATTTAGTGATATCAAGGGAATTTGCCACTTTATTCATTTAAACTTTAAGAACTTATGTAGGTACAGACTTTGCTACGAAGCGCTGATTTAAACTTATTCATTTAAATGTTATTCTATTTAAATTCAAAGTTTTCACATTTGTAAATGGCTATTTGGAATCACAGTGGAAGTAACAAATGTCTTCAGAATCAGTTTTGCTTGTTGACCATCGTCAAATAGTTCGAAAAGCGTGAGTTATATGCAAAACCTTGTAAGAGATGGAAGTTTACCCAACAAGTGTCATCCTGGATGATTCAAACAACGAGCTTACACCCACTAAAGTTGTACCAGTCGCCTTTACCTTACTTACTTATATGTGGGGCGGGGCCCCAAGTGATTAAAGACTACGTCCTCGCCGTCCGCCCTGGACCCCAACCTGCTTCCGGTAACGCAGTGGCAGGTTGGGTGACCGAACGTCCTAGTCCGAACTTGTAGCCATAAAGTGTGAAAATAAAATTGTTATGTCGGATCAACCCGACCAAACCGATTACCCCGGTCTCGGCACCGCCTTTCTCTGGGCGGAGTCGGACCAAGAAGACGACCTCACGCTATCCCAACGGACTCCGATTCCGAGCGAAAGGGAGGCTCGCGCCGTGCTGCCCAGTCGCAGCGTGACGTCGACGCCTTCAGGAACTGTAACTGCTGGGTCTGACGTCAAGTCAGGTCCCAGTAGTGTGAAGACAATGGGCCCTCCTACGAAGAGGGCTCACGAGAAGACTACCAAGGGAGGGCCGTCGCGCGACCGGAGCACTAGCTGCTCCGAAAGCAGTGAGTCGGAAGAAGGGGGGCCGAAAAAGACGCCACGTACACGTGGCGACTTTCTACTGGCGAAGGAGAAGGAGATGCCGCCAACGCTCCACCCCTCTGTACCACCCCTGCCCAGTCGCAGAGATATCGGCGTGCCGCCCGCGCGGGAGATCCTGAGTTCTCTTGCCCTGATGAATGTAGCCTTGAAAGGTAACAAGGGCATGCAGGGCAAGAAGAGGATTGTGGCATCATTGGTGGCTGATGCCCAATCTTCACTCGACGAGCTCCTCGCGCGGAGCGTTCCTGATGAGGAGGTGAGGCTCCGACTGCAGGTGGAGAGCCTGGAGGCGGAGCTCGTCGCCTCACGGAAACAGATGGAAACAAAGTGGTCAAAAGGCCTCCAGCTCCCATGCCGCCTCCTCCGACGGCTGGACCTGCGCTGAAGAAAAAATGTGCGGCCAATACTGCGCCCAACTCGAGGTCCGGCTCGCCGCCACAGCCTGTTCCAACCACGGTACAGCTCCTGGCGGCGATCGAGAGGCGCCTCGCGGTCCTGGAGGACCGGGTGTACCGCCTCCCACTGGCGCGACCAGCGCTGTCCTTCGCGGCGGTTGTTGGCGGTGCACCCTCTCCAGGTCCAAGTGGCACACCATCCGCTGTCCGTCGCCCCGCTCGGCCCCCGTCCACTTCCCCAGTGAATCGAATGCCGGCCGAGACCGCGGCCCAAGCGAGAAAGGGAAAGGGACGGAATAAGAAGAGTGACCACTGCCACCCCCGCTTCCTCAAACGCCACCCCCGCTACTTCCTCACATCCCTCCAGACGGGAGGGATGGGAAGTAGTGGGAGTAAAAAAAAGAAGACGAAGGCCGCCATAAAGGCGGCCAGAGCCACCGCGGCGAAGGCGCCGAAGAGGCCCCGCCCTCCTCGCTCCATAGCCGTCGTCCTTACGGTGACGACGGAGGGTGTAGAGAAGGGTGTGGGGTACGCTGATGTCCTGAGGCAAGTTAAAGCCTCAGTCAACCTCTTAGCCCTCGATATTCAGGGGGGTCTCCGGTGCAAGATAACTCACACCGGGGCTCGCCTCCTCGAGGTCTCCGGCGCCTCCAGCGGCCCTAAACCTGTCGCCCTAGTAGCGCAGCTTAGGGACGTGCTGGACGTAGAAGCCGTCCGCGTCACCAGACCCACCAAATGCACTGCATTGCGCGTCTCAGGTCCGTCGTGGAGACCAAATGAAGGCTGGAGAGATCTCCTTCAGCCTCACTGGCCATGGCACAACAGTCGTCCAGTGCCCCGTCGCGGCGGCACTGAAAGTGGCGGACGGCCGAAGCCTCCTCATACGGGGCTTCCTAAAGGCGCAGATTCACCTCCTTCGTGCCCGGGAAACTAGATGTTTCCGGTGCATGGTGGTGGGGCACGTTGGAGTGCAGTGCACAGCGGAAGTCACCGTAAGCGATCGGTGCTTCCACAGCAGCCGGCCCGGTCACAAGGCAAGTGCCTGTGACGCCCCGCCTCGCTGCTTTAGATGCGAGTCAGAGGGCAAGACTGCGGACCACCGGGTCGACAGCACAACCTGCGCTGCCTCGAGGCCAAAGCCTCGTCCGTCCGCTGAGAGCGGTGGGGGTGCCGCTACTGCACGGCCAGCTGTTTCTCGGCGGGATGCTGATATGGACGTCCATTAATATCTGCCGCCCATATCCGCATCCTGCAAGTGAATTTGAACCGCTGCCGCGCTGCTCAGGATCTTCTGTACCAGAGCATCCGGTAGTGGTCCATAAACTTGGCCGTGGTCCGGCGACCACGGCCACGGCTCGGCAGCCGTACTACGTCCACCCGGGAAGCCCGGTGGACGAGGACGGCTCAGCCTGTTGTAGCTTTGGGGGGTCATCATTGCAAGGAGCCGCGGGTGTATTGCGGCGGTCTATGTTGGCAGACGTGGCCACTTACATCTCGCCGACACTGGACGAGACTCAGCTCGAGTGAGGCGTGGGGCTCCCGGGAAACCAGGGACATGGGGAGGCTTCTTAAGGACTGGGCCAGAACACGTGGTCCTCAACCGGGGGAATGTCGCCACCTTCTGGCGGCGGGGGACCAGCTCGGTCGTGGACGTATCGTTCGCGACTTCTGCCCTCGCCGCCCGTATTACTGGCTGGCGCGTGGACGAGGGTGAGGAGACGCACTCGGACCATCGGTACATCCAGTTTGATGTCGTCCCCGCACCTAACCTCCCACAGCCGGTAGAAAGTCCCCCGGATCCGCGTTGGGCACTTCACCATCTTGATCGGGAGGCTCTCCTGGAGGCATCCATCGTGCAGGCCTGGATTCCGGCACCGGACCGGCCTGCCGATGTGGATACCGAGGCGGAGTGGTTCAGGGGAGCCATGTCGCAAATCTGTGATGCGGCGATGCCTAGGGTTACACCCAGACCGGCAAGGAAGCAGGTGTACTGGTGGTTGCCGGAGATTGCACAGCTGCGCGCAGCATACATCTCCACCCGCCGCCAGTACACCAGGTTTCGCCGGAGGTATCGCCGCCCAGACGACGCGGCAGCCCGAGAGGCGGAGCTTTATCAGGAATACAGGGAGGCCAAAGGTAATCTCCAGGAGACGATAAAGCGGGCCAAGACGGCGGCCCGCGAGGAGCTCCTGGAGACCCTGCAGCAGAACCCATGGGGGCGCCCGTACCTACAGGTCAAGGAGAAACTCCGACCTAGGGCGCCCCCACTGTCCCAGAGTCTCCAGCCGCAGCAGCTGGAGCGGGTCATACGCTCCCTTTTTCCGACGAGCGCGGAGGAGCACGTCCCTCCGCGCATGGCTCCGTCTCTGCCCGACGTGGATAGCACCAGCGAAGACGACGTACCCGAAGTCAGGGGCTCTTTAGCGCATGCCTCAAAAGGGGCCAGTTTCCCAAGGTGTGGAGGACGGGGAAACTGGTGCAGATCCGTAAGGCGGGGCGGCTGGTGGATTCACCGTCCGGATACCGGCCGATCGTGTTGCTCGACGAGGTGTGTAAGCTCTTTGAGCGAATTATCGCGGAACGCCTCGTCGAGCATCTCACGACAGTGGGGCTAGACCTGGACCTGGACTACGGACAACCAGTACAGTTTCCGTCGGGGACGCTCCACCTTGAGCGCGATCATGCGCGTGAGGAGCCTGACGGAGGAAGCAGTCTCGCAGGGCAAGGTGGCGGTGTCTCTTGACATCGCCAACGCTTTGAACACCTTGCCATGGAGCTGCGTTAGGGAGGCGCTCGTGTATCACGAAACACCTCTCTACCTCCGTCGTATTGTCGGGGCCTATCTCTTGGAGAGGGCCATAGCTTTCCCCAGCTGGCTTGGGCCAGGTCGGTGAGATGTGTCGTGCGGTGTTCCGCAGGGGTCGGTCCTGGGCCGCTTCTGTGGAACATCCGCTACGACTGGGTGATGCGGGGTGCATTGCCTGAGGGCGTCGGCGTAACGTCCCCAAGGTGACACAGGCATCGGTCCCGCCTTCGCGACTGAGGCCCAACCTAAAGGGACCCAAAGCTTCCTGCAGGAGACTGTAGCTGGGGATCGTGCGGAGTATGGCCCTATACGAGGCTCCCGTATGGGCGGCGAGGTTGACGGCCAACAACCGTCAAAACAATAACGAGCTACCGCACGATCTCCGGAGAGGCTGCATGTCTCCTAGCCGGGACCCCTCCATGGGACCTGTAAGCGAGAGTCCTTGCACCATTGGAACAATGACGATGATGGAACGAATGAGGCGCTGGTGCGGGACCACAGGCATGCGTCTCGAGAAATCGATGACCAGCGATCCCAATTTCATGGAGTCATGGAGTCATGGAGGGTGCGACTTGAGCAACCCAAGTGGGGTACCACCATCATCGCGGCGGTGAGACCGATCATGGACGATTGGCTGCAGAGGCAGCATGGTGACCTCACGTATCGTGCGACGCAGATCGTTACCGGGCATGGATGCTTCGGTAGCTATCTGTTTCGCATCCATCATGACGTCACACCCCGGTGTCAACACTGCGAGGTTTCCGACGACGACACCGCACTCCACACGTTGGTGGAGTGCCCTGCGTGGGCGAGTCAGCGCCGGGACCTCGTAGTGAGTCTGGGCGTGGATACCCTCTCTCTCGCTAGAGACCATGCTTCAAGCCATGGTCTCCAACGGGAGTAGGTGGAACGCGGCCGTGTCCTTCTGCGAGCAAGTCGTGCTCGCGAAGGAGGCGGCCGAGAGGGAGAGGGAGCGTACCCTCCCCGCCGAGTACCGTAGTCAGCGGCGGGGGCGCCGCAGACTAATCTACGCCCAAGACCATCGAATTATGATGACACGTATGGTGTCATCATAATTACATTCTTTCATTGAATTAAATAAGGCTGCTAAGGGTGCTCTGGGCCATATCAACATCTCATAGTTCTAATCATCAGTGGAACTAATTAAAAAAGGTCTTTCACATACCTATTTGTTACGATTATAAAGATAATATAAATACTCTTTATTGTACATTCTACACAAGCAATAAATAGTAACGTATAACATACATGCCTTAAAACTGATGTATAAAGGGCGGCCTTATCGCTAATAAGCGATCTCTTCCAGACAACCTTTGGATGGAAAGAGTAGAAAATACGATTTAATGTGGGTAGTCTACAATATATAAATAACTTAAGTAAAAGATAAAAGAAAGGTGGGGAAAAAATAAAGATGAGACAAAGATAAAATAGATTATATTAATATTCACATCTTACAATTCGTAATTATAACTTTAATACAGCCATGACGCATTGTGGTAAATGCAATAGAACCGCACAATCCGTGTCGTGGCTGTCATATCATCCAACCACAACTTATTACTGTGGAAACATTTGCATTGGGAACCTATTATCAAATTCCATAAATTACATTAATATGTTAGGACAATTCAGAGACCATTTTTGTTGCTCTGTGGGAAAATGGAACACAACGACATTTTTCTCAACTAAGCAGAGTTTGTACTGTAACAATTAGATAAAACTAATACTAATAAGTAGGTGCTTATAAACAAACTCTGAAACAATTACATATTCGTAACTCGTACAAATTTTTGATCCGACCTGGGCGTCGAACCCTTAGCAGTCTCATAGGTCGTACGTAACTGACTAGGTCATTTTCAATTTCACGCTGTTGTCAAATCTTTCTCAAAAATATACCGTTTGTATTTCAACTGGTTCCTGTTTCAACTTGTAGCGATGATGTTACAAGTTAAAACCCCTCGGCGGCTTGCGGTTATTTTTTTTTAAGTTTTTTCTTCACGAGTTCGGTTAGAAGTTCTACACGTACTGAATACTAAAATCAACAATGCTCGCTCGTCTTATCTTTGTTTTCCACTTACTGTAAACGCCAGTAGAGACAATGTTTTTGCGGTCTCTTGTCGCTTTAACTTTTTTATAGCATAATAATATTATAAATGATCTTCCGAGTTCTTTCAAAGTGTCATAATATATTGGCAAAGAACGTTTTATCTATACATCAGCAAGTTTGTCAGTATAGGATGTGATTTAGTAATATCTACGTAGCGCCCATAATAAAACTGTTTTATTTTATTTGAGTAAAGAGCTTATTTAATTCTGTAGAATAAATATTTGAATCTCAAGTACAAATCACGGTCTGTGAATGAATGTAGATATTGTGTTCAGTCTACAACTTATTATCTACACTTTAAGGATTAAGATCCTACTACTAAATTATTCCAAACGTTATAAATTTATAGAGAGCCGTTTGGTAGATAGTTTGTTATGATACCTATAAAACTTCTATCACAAATTATACTATTCGACAAGTAGTTTTAAAGCCTCATTCTATCTCATATTTTACCAATTGAAGAGAAACTATCTACTAGCTTTGTATCCAGCTGAACAATAACACTGGGAACATGACAGTTTTTAATAAACGTTGAAATAAATTGGTACGCAGTTTACGAAAAGACTCCTACTTCTACGAAATCAGTGAATATTCAAGATTTAACTTGGTCGTTGTTCAAACGATGTAGTAACTCCCGGTATTACCACTGGGGACTCGGATTTACATCTGTGTGATATTTACTAAATCGTGTCGTAGTTCACAGTTCAACTTGAGCAATTTGCGGAATATATTTGAATAAGAGATTATTTAGTTGCGACATGTTAGTAAATGATTGGTTTATTATGGGGAGGTTTATAGTATTTACTATAGGTATAAAATTTAAACAAAGGGTCGACATAGACATATTTCGGTTAAACAGGATATCTGTAGGCTTATTTACACACAACCGTTGGGAACTAACGATTCCGAGAGTAAAGTATTCGAAACGGACGCACTTCAAACTCTGTTCAAGAATTCTAAATAATCGGAGAACATGTATAAAAATACTTATGAATGTGGAAGAAGCAAAAGAAGTACCTAAACCAAGATGGAATTCTAAAGTCTCTGCCTGCCCCAACGGGACAGAGCCATGACTGTATGTATGTTTGTGTCAAATGAAAACTCGTACACACACGTTGGTACACTAGAGCCTGTTAGTTTTCGAAGGTATTATTATGTATATCAGCAATAACATGTCTACGAACTGAGTGGTCAGACTTAAAATGACTCCGGTTGTTGTCAATACACTTGGCACCAAACAACGATATGGCAGAACCCAGAAAACTTTCTTATCTGAACCATTCATGAGAGGGTTTTTATCGTTATCTATAAATACATACAACTATTGTCTCTGTAGCATACCTACTCTCAACTCTAACGAAGTCTAGCGGCTCTATTATGAGCAATACTACGACGTTGACCTAGTGCTATTATTTAACTGGGTTTCTCTTGGAGTGGTTACTTTCACGACCGAGCGGTTGTAAATTTGAATGCGAAATCCCGCAACGAAACACTTCCTCGAACTAGTAATAAATGTAATTTATTTTAAAATACTAACAGTTCATTGTGATTATAGAGTATATCTTTGGTTATCATCTCCATAAAACTGGGCACGGCATGCATAAATATTGTACATCATTAATTCGGATAATGCTTTTTAAAACGTCGGCCTTGTCAGCACCAATGTATGCCAGCACTTAGCTAATTAAATTCTGTCTATAAAAATGATTGACACAAAAAAAACAAAAGTTAAACATGACTGGTTTCCCCCATTAACTGCTGTCAAAGCGTGTAATAGACCAATTGCTGGATTTATAAGTTTGTTATAGTTGCACTACAAAATGTCGTCACTTATTTTGATAAAATGTCAAGGAAGTAGGTCAACTGAGGTGTAAACGGGATCCTATGTCTGTTGTATACGTTTCCGTTCGTAAGATATCTTATGTGTTTAAATATTAGCCAATTTGACAGTATGAAGATCTTAAAACTCTGAATCGGGTACCGTGCTTACATCTATGGCAGTCGTTACGGGTATTTGGAGCCCTAACACAAATCCGACTGGTCTAACTACAGAACTTTTATATCTGCTATGGGTTGTGGAAGTCAGGTGGCAGTCGCTTCACGGAAAATATCGAAGTTCAGCCGCATCGCAGTTAGAGTGGACAGCCGATCCCAACTGGGTTAGGAAAAGGCTCGGTGAATGTTGTTGTGTAAAAGGTCTTAAAACTCTATATTTATTGTATAAACTTTAAGCTTTCTAAGTATGATTGAAATGTTTTTGTATTTCAAAGCAATGAGTTTGCTTAAAAACTATTCTTAAAATATTAATAAAGAAATTATAATTAAACAACAAAAACTGATGTCATCGGCAGGACTCGAACCCACGGCCTTTCCCTAACAGGGGGAATGTTTTTGTGATTTATTTATAATTTCTTTCTTAATATTTTAAGAATAGTTTAAGCAACCTCATTGCTTTGAAACACAAAAATATATTGATTTTTTAAGGATTCATCTAAAATTCAGTGTTTAAATATCGTTGTAACACGATACACTGGTACCGTTAGTTCGACAGAACTCCGGTAGGTGGATCCAAAGTTAACCTTAATAGCGCGATCTAGAAATGATGAATATGAGATATTAGGCTAAAATTCGATGTTGTCGGTGTTGGTTATCGTAACTCAGTGGTCAGAGCATTCCCCTGTTAGGGAAAGGCCGTGGGTTCGAGTCCTGCCGATGACATCAGTTTTTGTGATTTATTTATAACTAGCAACCCTTAGCGCAAACTGCGCAAGTAATAATTATTTTTACTTTTTGTCAAATTTCTAATGATATCGCACCACTTGAGACCACGACCTTTCCAACGGTGTGCCACACTTGACTTGCGACTCTTAGTTTAGGAGGAGAAGCGGCTTTTATGATTTAAATGATTTTCATTAAACAGAACAGCCACAATTCACTCTTATTAAAATTACATTGTATTGTACAGTTCGTAATAACAACTGTGGGAACGCAATCAACTCAATAATATCTCTTTAGAGACAAAACTCTAACAAAGCGGACAGTCCCATAAAGATACACAGATAACAAAAGTAATTTGTGTTTGTCAGAATTTGTCTATCAAAAGAGGCTATTTACCACTTATCGGATTGGGACCTATCTGCCTGGTGCTTTGTTTAGCTTTAGTACAAATACCGTGAAACCACACGCCAAGAATAATAATGCCGACAAATACGTGTATAATGAAAACCACCAACGCGCGCTGTGATTAAAAATATTATTGAATGCTTTGAACAATAAATGATTAAATGTAATATACACTAATATTATATGAGATTGTAAGCATTGCATACGTAATAATATTGAAAATCTTGAAATCTCAAGAACAGTGTAGGTAATTTCCTAGTATTGAGACTAGTCTAACTGGATATAATATATCCAGTCGTTTACCACACTACCGCTGTCTACTACGGCTGCTACTTCGCGAATAATTATATATTCGACTCCTTTAAGTAAATCTTTTTGTTAGTACCGATGTAAAATTTAAAATACAATCAAAGAGATTCTACAATTACAAGCCGGCGTATTTTCAACGATTGATATGTTCCTGACTGACACGTATCCTTCTCACTTACAAGGTCACGGCCTTACCTTGATATAGAAGCTGTATTTTCCATTCGTGATCCAATATTACAGTGTAGGCCAAGATGTACAGCTACTGAATAAGATACAACTCCCTCGAGAGAATCGTACCGTATACCTTCCCTTTTATGTAAGGTGTAACTTCACGTGTTAGTATAACCTGCAGCTCCACAAATATAAATAAATATTATTGAACAAACTGCTTCAGTGAATTTATTTTATGGGCCATTGAACTTTCATAATATTGTTTATTTAAGTAGAACCTTTCCTTTTTTTAACAATCATATTCATAATCTAGATTTGAATTCAAATATTCTATCTGAAAAAATAACCTCTGTTTATTTCTTGGCCCAAAGAATAAGTGGCAACGCAGCCAGCATTTTGGGAACCTTCCTAGTTGGCAATTACGCGGAGGAATTTTACACGAGCTTCGAGGACAACCCATCAATTAAGACAGTCAACTAGGACCTCAGAGAACTGTTTTATTTATTTATTTATTAGTAAGATTGTGGATCATCGGATGTTAACATTATAAGAACGGTCGGCAGTGTCCCACCATTAAGGCATACATAGAATGACATTTATTACTTAGTGGTTATGTTATTTTTTTTTTATTTTTAATCTTTATCTCAGGCAACTTAGACTAGTTAGAGATCTTACTAACTAATCTACGGCCCATAGATATATATCTTAAAACTAAGAATACATATAAATATTATGTACTTGCCTGAGTAATATTTATATGTACCTATTCCTAAGGCCCATAATAATAAAAAACCAAAATATGTGTATAATGTTCTTTGTAGTTACAAATCTACGATATCTTCACGATACCACAGATACTCGTATAAGAAGACTATAGATACTAGTACGATACTACATAGTAAAGGAAATGATGCAATGAACATAATACGTAGGTTACACTATAAGTTTTGCATAACTTAAAAAATTGATTTTGGGGAAAATACAGAAATCACAGGGTGCTAGGTCCGGGCTATGCGTAGGATGGGTGACGAGTTGTACTTTTTCGGAAGCTAAAAATGACTTTGTTTTGTTGGCCGTGTGTGAAGAAGCGTTGTCATGATGTAGGAGAACGCGGCTTTTGCGTCGTCTTTCGCGAACTTTTTCTAACACCCTGGGTAAACAAATGGTAGAATACCACTCGGCATTAACACTCTTTTGATCTTCAAGTGGAATTGAACAGATGCGACCCGTAGCTGAGAAAAAAAACGCGATCATTTTTTTACCAACGTTTCTCGCCTGCCTCACTTTTGTTGGCTTGTTCTCATTTTCAAACACCCATTCACAAGATTGCTGTTCTTTTTCGGGTTCAAAACAATAAATCCACGTTTTGTCTCTTGTGACTATGGCTTCGTTCTCAGAATATGATATTCTCAAAATATACATAAACAGCGTTAGAATGTCCGTGGTCGTACTTCAGTAGCATCTGTGAGCACCATTCCACGCGAACCCGCTTCTGCTCCGCTGTCAGTTCATGAGGGATCCGACGACAACAAAGTTTCCGAACTTTCAATTCTTCGTGTAAAATTTTCTGGATTTGACTCATACCAATCCCCAATAGTCCACGAATTGTCTCATAGGTAATCCGCGGGTTTTCTTCAATTAACCGCTTAACAGTAGCTACATTATTTTCGTTGACGGCAGTTGAAGGCTGCCCTTCACGAAATTCGTCATGTAAAGAAACTCGACCTCTCTCAAATTCAGCAAATCATCGCCTCACGGTGCTCAAACAAGGTGCTTCTCTCCCAAAAACATTTTGAAGACGAGCGGCACAGTCTTGCGGAGAGAGAGAACTTTTAAAATCATAAAAAATCATCGCTCTAAAATCTTTTTTACTTAATTCCATTTTCGTTGCATACGTAGAACTATGATGTGTGATAAAAAACAATTGACAAATGATTTCCCGCCAATTGTTTTTTTTTATTACTAAGAAGGTTGCAACGTTTCAAAAAATATAACATTCGAAATTCAAATAGGTACTTCCGATTAGCTAGAAGTGCAAAAGTTTTAGTGTGCCCCATGTATTAGTCACCTGCATCATTCATAGCATAGGTTTCATGTTACATAACAATGTACTATTACTATGAGTGAAATTGGATCGAGTAAAAATGGTTTTTCAAGCTCTTAAATTATTCGTACAAAACGAGCGAGTGTTAATAAATTAAGCGTGACATCAGAGTTTGACCCTCTTCGGGCTTCAGACCGTTTGATATAGTGACGGATTGGTAACAGTATTTATGTGCGAGGATTTCGTTAAGGTGAAACTTTAATGAAGATTATAATTTTAAATCCTATCTTGTGAAAAGGGGTTCCATTAATATCTTGAGGCCCAAGATAAGCCGTGGTGCACCTGCTGATCAAGGAACGAGGCTCTGGCAAACATAAAAGTTCCTGGAAACGATTTGAAGGTTAACCTATTTTTTTTAAGTTCGCGCAATAGCGCCCGCTCTTACGTCCATTGCCGGGGTTGTTGCTGTATTATAGATAATAAACCAGCTACACTGATTCTTATATTTTTCGTCCAGTCCAAATATTTACCTCGTGTCCGATCTAACAATCTTGGCACAACATCCACACATGAAGCGCACTCCAATAAATAAAGTACCTACTCGTATCTATAAGCTCAAAACCTAATGGTAAATGAGTGCAGGATGTAATCCTTCCAAAAGTTCATTTTGTTGTAGCTCGTTGTTGCTGTGTTATAGATAATAAACCAGCTACACTGATTCTTATATTTTTCGTCCAATCCAAATATTCACCTCGTGTCCGATCTAACAATCTTGGCACGACATCCACACATGAAGCGCACTCCAATAAAATAAGTACCTACTCGTGTCTATAAGCTCAAAACCTAATGGTAAATGAGTGCAGGATGTAATCCTTCCAAAAGTTCATTTTGTTGTAGCTGGAACATTAATCGGAAATTAAATAGCTTTGAGATTTTAGATGTAAGAAATGTACTCGTAAGTTTCCATTTCTTATAAAAATCTATTGAGGGTATTAAAGTGGTCATAAAAGATCACATAATCTATAATGTTTTTTAATTAATTAAAGTGGACAAAGGGGTACATTGGAGGCAATAAAACTTTTTTAATACAATCAAATATTTTTCAACGGTCTGAGACGCCCAGGACTTTAATTGGCTGTGCCATAGCGGCGGGCACGAAAGATATTGTTGCCTTTCATCAGCATTTAATCGCAAGGCAATTAAGTTTTTTTTTTTCAAATTTACAATATAGCTGTAGTAGCTATTTTTTTTATTATCATTCGGCCATTTTGAACATAGCCCATTACATGTGTGCCCGGTGACGGCAATAGGTTTGCCCACTATTACGTGGGACAAAAATACTGGCAAATTGGGGGTGTATAATGCGCCTCTGCCTACCCCTTCGGGATACAGGCGTGATATGTGTGTGATGTTTCAACGGTTTTGCCATTACAGCTGGAGTTGTTGAGTATAATGCCTTACAGTGGATATACTACTTACGCCAGACACAAATTACTGGCAAGGTGGTGGTGGCGGTGTCTCTTGACATCGCCAACGCGTTCAACATCTTGCCATGGAGCTGCGTTAGGGAGGCGCTCGTGTATCACGAAACGCCTCTCTACCTCCGTCGTATTGTCGGGGCCTATCTCTCGGAGAGGGCCATAGCTTTCCCCAGCTGGCTCGAGCCAGCTCGGCGGGATGTGTCGCGCGGTGTTCCACAGGGGTCGGTCCTGGGGCCGCTTCTGTGGATCATCGGCTACGACTGGGTGCTGCGGGGTGCGTTGCCTGAGGGCGTCGGCGTAACGTGCTACGCCGACGATACCCTCGTCACGGCGCGGGGTGCAACGTACCAGGAGGCAGCACTCAAGGTTACGACGGGTGTTGCTCAAGTCGTGGGTCGGATACGGCGGCTGGGACTGGAGGGGGCCTTGCACAAGTCCGAGGTTCTGTGTTTTCACAGACCTCGGAACGGTCCACCTGAAGGTTCCAGCATAAATGTGGGAGGCGTTAGCATCGGCATCAAGCCCTCGATGAAGTATCTAGGGATCGTACTTGATAGCCGATGGAACTTCGGACCACATTTCCGAAGTTTGGTCCCCAAGGTGACACAGGCATCGGTCGCGCTTTCGCGACTGATGCCCAACCTAAAGGGACCCAACGCTTCCTGCAGGAGACTGTACCTGGAGTATGGCCCTATACGGGGCTCCCGTATGGGCGACGCGTTTGACGGCCAACAACTCAACGCTCCTTAATAGACCGTTGAGGACCTTGGCCGTCAAAACAATAAGGGGCTACCGCACGATCTCCGGAGAAGCTGCATGTCTCCTAGCCGGGACCCCTCCATGGGACCTGGAAGCGAGAGCCCTTGCGCCATTGGAACAATGACGCAAGGGCTCTCGCTTCCAAGGAGGCGCAAGGAGGCGCTGGACCACAGGCCTGCGTCTCGAGAAATCGAGGACCAGCGGTCCCAACTCCGCCAGGATCTCATGGAGTCATGGAGGGTGCGACTTGAGCAACCCAAGTGGGGTACTACCATCATCGCGGCGGTGAGACCGAAGGAGGCGGCCGAGAGGGAGAGGGAGCGTACCCTCCCCGCCGAGTTCCGTAGTCAGCGGCGAGGGCGCCGCAGACTCATCTACGCCCAAGACCATCGACCTCCATGATCGGGGCCTGAGGACGGCGGGATCGCCACCCGTCGTCCTTACAGAAGCAGGCTAGAAGGGTTGCGTGCTGCGGGGCCTTTGCCCCATAGCACGCAACCAGATTCACTCACTGACGCGGGGTAAAACCCGACCCCAACGACGCGGGATTTTCATCCCGACCCAACCCCCGCAGAGACCACAGAGGTGGTCAAAGTCCGCCGGGCGCCACTGGAAATACGTTCTACTTGTAACCAGAGACGCCCGGCAACGGACGTTAGAGCGGCCGCGGCCTTGGGCCCCGGAACTAAAAAAAAAAAAAAAAGACAAATTACTGTGCGGATGCTTCGCTTTTTACGCGACATTCTTTATTTATGGGTGTGCGCGCTCGCCCCACTTTACAGATGAACGTTCAAATGAAAGGGAACTCAGACAATGTTTAATTTTAAATTATTCAGGACGTTTAAAATTTGTTGCCACGTGATTTTTACGATACTGTCGCTATAGGGAAATTTTCCACATGAGATATTCTACTGCAATTTAGATGGTAATACTAGGATTATTGAAACCAAAAGTAACCTCTATCTTTCCATGGGATTCAAAATCGTGTCGATAAACTTTCAACTATAGTAGAAGATACTTTTACGTGCCACATGTTAAATAACATGAAACGAAATGAGAAAAACGCAACAGGTACTTAAGTCAGTTTTTTATTTAATTCCCGAACATCCCGACGATACGTGGTTGGTCACCTGGTGCATCACTACAAGCATTGTACACTAAGAGCCCAGTACTGCCGGATTTATTTTATAAGAGCTGTACATTTTTCAGAGCATGTCCACATCAAAAGTAATACCGATCAGTGAGGATGGAGTTGGTATTGTGGACTTTTTCTAAAAAACGTATAATATAAAGTACCTTATATTGTAATGTACCTTAAATTCGTTAATTCATATAGCTTATATGTCATACTCAGGCTCCTGGTATACTTGGTAGACATTGTGGCTCAAAATACCTGGCGGGATCTCATAGAATTTTAAATCTGTAAATGTGTTGTCGAATATAAAAGGTGGATAGAGAAAATTTACAAAGTTTACAAAGGAAGTTTCATTATTTTGTCCTCGATTTTCACAGCTGTAGATATCATTAACAATCGTAGACGTTGACAATTTACACAGTGCTTCAATTTCTGACGGCAACATCATTATCTTGCTTCAAGTTCTACTCGACGTTTTGTTGCTACCATCATTTCCTTACATCTTTATCGCTTTCTTAAAAAGACTTGGATTTTATTTGAAGAGATAAAAAAATTAATAATATTAAACATAGTTACAGTATGTATTGAAGTGTTTGTTATTTATAATTTATTATACGGGAACGTTCTTAGACGTGCCTATAAGTTTTATATTAAGTTTGGTTGATACATATAGACACTTGTAGGCCCAGATAAAAGAAAATTGTGGTGTCCTATCCCATACCTAGATAGAAATGGGTCCGTTCTTTTACAGACTCAAATTATGATTATTTCCCTAGCTGCTGTTTTAAATTTCCCAATAGATTTATTACCGTAACGTGTGGTGGCGGCATTAAAAGAATGCAAACCACTTCTCCATTTTGTCCAATGGGTGTCAAGGCGACTAATGGAAGGCACGCTGTCAATATTGCCCGTCTGACCAGTGGTATACGTAGGCTGATTAATTCCCACTAAAATTAGGGGAGCCCTAAGCCCAGCTGTGGGTGGCAATGGGCTGATGATGAATAGATGTAGTATAGATTATGGTCTTTCGAAACACTAAGGTATGTGTACATACATTGGGGTACGTAATAAGGAGTAAGGATTTGGCAGACACGATAGTAGCCTACAAGTAAAATAAATAATTTAAATGTATTTACTACATAAAGAATCCCAAAGTATGTACAGGTGAATTTTTGAAAAGGGCTTGGATGTCCAAATCCAAAACTATAAGGAATAGCGAAAAATGCTCAAAGGAGTCACGAGCCCGATTTTGATGAAACTTAAAACCTCATCATTAGATTTTTGAAAAACCAATAATCCTAGCTGGGAATCGAACCCATTTATTTAAAAAAAAACACCCTTTATTATTACACCATACGAGAGTGTTGCTGTTAAGGATCTTATTCTGGGAGGGAATGATATACGGCAAACTAAAGGAAAGAGCTCATCTTTAACAAAATACATTTTATTTTTCTTAAGTTAACTGATTAATTGTTCAAAATGTAGACCATTGTTTTCAATACATAGCTAGATTCGAGACCTCAAGGATCGTATTGCATTCAATATTACAATGTTATTGATTCCGTTTAGAATATTCTCCAAAGAACGTTTCAAGTCATCGTACGTAGAACGTGTCAAGTACAGAAGGCTGTCATTTCATCATTTCAGCTAAGCGCCGACGCCTGAACTTATATAGTCCGTTGGGATTGACAGCCATTTGCAAAGCGTACCTACTCGTTTCTGTAGGCTTTGAATCCCAGCGAGTAAACAACAATAAACCGTCATGTGACGTGTATCTTGAACAATGTTTCATTTTGCTTTACGTTAGACAATGTATATGTATGTGTAATTTTTATACCTTGACTGTATGTCTAACACTTGACTATAATGACATAAAATCATTTGAACTTCGAGTGTTGGTTTAATTGATAAATTCTTAGTACTTAATAAATAATATACTTAATTTAACCTTTAACGGTTACCGTTCCCGATAGTTCAAACACTTGTCGGTGACTAAATTTAAATTTCAACTGAAAATAAATATTATGAATGGTCGAAAGGTATGGAATAATAAGTTTAATTAGGTCACGTCAAGAGCCAGAGTTATACACTTTAAAATTTTCTTTTTTTAAGGTTCTAATTGTAAGGTAAAATTTATCTATCTATATACTCGTAAATAAAAATAAATTGCCGATCGTTTGTCTCGCTAAAACTTGAGAAGGCTGGACCAATTTGGCTCGTCTCGAAACATTCATGGAGGTTCAAGGAAGGTTTAAAATGGCGGTACGAAGTTCGCCGGGAAAGTTAGTTTACTTATAATATTCACTTTGAATAATCCTCCGCATCATTACCGACTGTGTGGGTTCCTAGAATGACACGCTTGGATGGCGACATTTATTATTTGAGCTATTCAAAGTACAGCCTGTTAAATTGTTACATAAAGAAGTAGAAGAAACATAGATGAAAATTAGCTCATAGATAGACCAGACTGAATTTACACATTTTATTCAAGTAATGTATTAACGTGAAAATTGGGAACAAAACAATTATTTCACGGTGTCTCATTCTAAAATCTAACTTACTGCAGGAAGGTCGTTTAACTACAGTACGACCTGAAGTCATTTAAATTGTAACATAGCCAGAGCACGCTTAGTACAAGATATTCACTTACATATTTGATTGGCCACAAAAAGGCGGTACATAACATACAGTAGGTACTAAATTAAGTTTCATAGATGGAGGTAAAATATCCCGCGTACCTACACCGACTGGCGTTTTCGGTATTTGACTTTGGAGTCAACGCTGTTTATTCAGTCCGCGCAATCAGACCGGACTTGTGTGGATAAAACTGTCTGTGTCCGCTCCACAGACTCCCAAACTGCTCTAATCGACGCTACTTAATTAGTATTGATATCCCAAGGTTTCATCCAATTATAAAGTTAAACGTGATCCTTACTTTTTTTACTTATATAAAACAGTAGACATCATGTAGTAGAATAATAATAGAACGATTAAATAAAAGACAAAAACAGTGACTGCTACCTACACTCTATCTCAGAAGCCACTAAACGGATTTTCGCGCAGTTTTTTTCAGATTTTGTAAACTCGTACACATAATAAGGTCTTCTAATAGAGTATACGAGTAGACTACATAGAACATAGTCTTTTTAATTTAATTTAATGAGCTGAAGTCACACGATGCGTTTTCGGTGCAGTCCATTTTGTTTGATTCCAGATGACATTATGTCAGATCAGATGACAACCTGTCAAGTTGTACTACGGTACCACACCGTACCAAAACCGTTCCGTATCGCCTCAGCCTTTACAAATATTCATTGGTAATTTTCCACGGCAGCATATTTTATTTCCTTCATGGCACTAAACTTAATTTAAAATACGAGTATTTATAGGTTAAACAGCAATTTACTCGTAGTTCAAGAGGCAAGTTACATAAGGTACCCATTTTGTTTGCTTATCGCTCCCCTAGTGCACTTTAAGGAGGAACATAACTTTAAAATAAATAGGTACATACATGTGTTTATTTAAAAAGAGGCTTTGTAGTTAAATAATATTTTACCAAAATGTTATTACCTTGTGAGGTTTTTTTTAATGAGAACACTTGAACTTAATACCACAATAATGTAACCAGAGACGCCCGGCAACGGACGTTAGAGAGGCCGCGAAAAATAAAATACCACAATAAATAATTGTAACTCTTTCTTCTTTTCTTACACCAAACTCTTTGATAGAAATCTCTGTACATAAATAAAACACGCCTGCTTCCTCAAAGGAGTAGGCAGATGTGTAGGTATTAACCATTTTTGGTTCACAACTTTGTTCCCATATAATTGGGTGGGACGAGGTTCGTACATTGATAGACGTGATGTTACAGCCTACCTTTTAGGTTAGCAACAAATTCCCCCACGTGCGTTTTCGCGTCTTTTTTTTTAGTTCCGCGGCCTAGGGCCGCGGCCTCTCTAACGTCCGTTGCCGGGCGTCTCTGGTTACAAGCAGAACGTATTTCCAGTGGCACCCGGCGGACTTTGACCACCTCTGTGGTCTCTGCGGGGTTTTGGTCGGGATGAGAATCCCGCGTCGTTGGGGTTGGGTTTTATCCCGCGTCAGTGAGTGAATCTGCTATGGGGCACAGGCCCCGCAGCACGCAACCCTTCTACCCTGCTTCTGTAAGGACGACGGGTGGCGATCCCGCCGTCCTCAGGCCCCGATCATGGAGGTCGATGGTCTTGGGCGTAGATAATTCTGCGGCACCCTCGCCGCTGACTACGGAACTCAGCGGGGAGGGTACGCTCTCTCTCCCTCTCGGCCGTCTCCTTCGCGAGCATGACTTGCTCGCAGAAGGACACGGCCGCGTTCCACCTACTCCCACTGGAGACCATGGCTTGAAGCATGGTCTCCAGCGAGAGGATATCCACGCCCAGACCCACTACGAGGTCCCGGTGCTGACTCGCCCACGCTGAGCACTCCACCAACGTGTGGAGTGCGGTGTCGTCGTCGGAAACCTCGCAGTGTTGACATCGGGGTGTGACCTCACGACGGATGCAAAACAGATAGCTACCGAAGCATCCATGCCCGGTAACGGTAATATCCTGGCGGAGTGGGGACCGCTGGTCATCGATTTCTCGAGACGCAGGCCTGTGGTGCCGCTCCACCGCCTCCTTGCGCCATTGGAACAATAACGCAAGGGCTCTCGCTTCCAGGTCCCATGGAGGGGTCCCGGCTAGGAGACATGCAGCCTCTCTGGAGATCGTGCGGTAGCCCCTTATTGTTTTGACGGCCAAGGTCCTCAACGGTCTGTTAAGGAGCGTTGAGTTGTTGGCCGTCAACCTCGCCGCCCATACGGGAACCCCGTATAGAGCCATACTCCGCACGATCCCCAGGTACAAGTCTCCATGAGATCCTGGCGGAGTTGGGACCGCTGGTCCTCGATTTCTGGAGTCGCAGGCCAGTGGTCCCACTCTAGCGCCTCCTTGCGCCATTGGAACAATGACGCAAGTGCTCTCGCTTCCAGGTCCCATGGAGGGGTCCCGGCTAGGAGACATGCAGCCTCTCCGGAGATCGTGCGGTAGCCCCTTATTGTTTTGACGGCCAAGGTCCTCAACGGTCTGTTAAGGAGTGTTGAGTTGTTGGCCGTCAACCTCGCCGCCCATACGGGAGCCCCGTATAGGGCTATGCTCCGCACGATCCCCAGGTACCGTCTCCTGCAGGAAGCGTTGGGTCCCTTTAGGTTGGGCGTTAGTCGCGAAAGCGCGACCGATGCCTGTGTCACCTTGGGGACTAAACTTCGGAAATGTGGTCCGAAGTTCCATCGGCTATCAAGTACGATCCCTAGATACTTCATCGAGGGCTTGATGCCGATGCTAACGCCTCCCACATTTATGCTGGAACCTTCAGGTGAACCGTTCCGAGGTCTGAGAAAACACAGAACCTCGGACTTGTGCAAGGCCACCTCCAGTCACAGCCGCCGTATCCGACCCACGACTTGAGCAACACCCGTCGTGCCCTTGAGTGCTGCCTCCTGGTACGTTGCACCCCGCGCCGTGACGAGGTTATCGTCGGCGTAGCACGTTACGCCGACACCCTCAGGCAATGCACCCCGCAGCACCCAGTCGTAGCCGATGTTCCACAGAAGCGGCCCCAGGACCAACCCCTGTGGAACACCGCACGACACATTCCGCCGAGCTGGCCCGAGCCAGCTGGGTAAAGCTATGGGCCTCTCCGAGAGATAGGCCCCGACAATACGACGGAGATGGTAGAGAGACGTTTCGTGCTACACGAGCGCCTCCCTAACGCAGCTCCATGGCAAGGTGTTGAACGCGTTGGCGATGTCAAGAGACACCGCCACCACCACCTTACCCTGCGAGACTGCTTCCTCCGTCAGGCTCCTCACGCGCATGATCGCGCTCACGGTGGAGCGTCCCCGACGGAAACTGTACTGGTTGTCCGCCAGGTCTGGCCCCACCGTCGAGAGATGCTCGACGAGGCGTTCCGCGATAATTCGCTCAAAGAGCTTACACACCTCGTCGAGCAACACGATCGGCCGGTATCCGGACGGTGAGTTCACCGGCCGCCCCGCATTACGGATCAGGACCAGTTTCCTGTCCTCCACACCTTGGGAAACTGGCCCCTTTCGAGGCATGCGCTAGCATTTTCGCGTCTGTGGAAAAGCGGATGAGGTACTTAAAGG